>QXVZ01016221.1:0-13043 GCA_008931825.1 Phallusia fumigata | reverse complement strand
AAAATGATGCCCTAGTGACCAATGTTCATATTACACTTTTTGGACAGGCTAATTGAATTAAAACAATAAGGATGAAAAACGCATTTGGTGCAAAATAACATTTATTTTGATTTTTTTTCGACGTTAATTGCTTAGGATCAATAGCTTCTTTAAGTTTAGTGCCCGGGCTTTGACCTTGCGTAATTGGACCGTTGCCATTTATAATTGAGCAGCTCTGCTACCGATCTTCAAATAAGTAAACGGACGTGTATTGAACTAAACGGTGCTCTATCTTGAGTTAAACTTAAGTTAGATGTAAATTTGTACATTAGGTTAAGAACAAAGATCATACATACATTTTGCACTTCGTGTTACCTGATGACCTGTGGTTACTAGCGAAATTGTGTTTATATCCGTTACTGTTCGGTACATGTTACTGCAAGTGGTATGTAATATATATGTATGGGAACTTTTCTATAGTGGTGTACACAAGTATATGCCTGTCTGTACTATGCAGAATAAACAATGTGTAGAGTCGTACATAAATATTTTGATTATGAATACAAGGGTTTATTTAAATTTGGGATTTGAAACATTGGTGCCACCAACTATAACGGCGTACTCATATAATTATTATAGAACGCTTGGTGGGGTTTAGTTTCACGTCCTTACGCACAGTGAAAAAGGTGAAGTACAATTTCTTAAGTTACATGGGCGTCAAGGCAAAAAGTTGTTGTTCAGTTAGAGGATTTCACCTTTCCTTTTTACTTCGACATTTGTACGGAGTGTTACAAGCGAATGAAACATGGCGGTAAGAAAGGAGACAAGTTACACGTACATTTATTGACACAGTGTTTTTTAACGAGCACTTGTGCAAACATGCAACTAGACCAAACAATATTCACCACAAGAAACAAATATCTTGTGAAATATGATCGAAATCTAACCCAAAACGGGCAGATGCATTTTAAAACTGTCCAACGCTTAACCATACTAACAACAGAAAAGTAACATGACATAACTTAACATTGAAGTACACAGGTTTAACATGTTTACAAACACAAGTTTGTAACCGCTGATACAAATTATAGCACCTGTAGAAGTGGGCTTTTTGAGTTCCAAAACTGTTTTTTTAATACTCGCAACAAAGCCATGCGCAAACAAACTTTATCAGATGGTCAACTTTATCAGATGCTTTATAAATTACAAGGAAACCACCATGGACACACCATGTGCGTCGTATTTAACAGACTGGCCAGAACAAAAGAAATCAGAATACATTTTGCTACATAAATGCCTATAAACGTGCAGTTAAAAAGTTGACGAAATATTTCATGCGCCAGGATGAAAACGTAAAAGTCAATTGCAAACGCCACAGTTGCAGGAAGGATAGTATGTTGACTAGGGGTAGAAAACATAGGTGAAAGCTGTGGAATCGACAAAGTATAAATAATGACGCGGTCACGTGATTAGGATAGAAGTACCGCGTCGATCTGATCTTGAGCGCTCATTGGCTTTTTTCTGTAACGATAAAATAAAGTTTGAACCTTTCTACAATTAGTTGTGAGTAATACTGTCGTTATATATGTAGCTAAAAAAACGATTGCATATGGTGCCTATGACTAAGCATAATGTTTTAAATCTGTTTACAAATTGTGCACAGCCCCTGCCAAAATTACTTTTTTCCAAACTTGAACTTTGCCGACGAGCCTTTGCTTGTTTTAGGTCGTTGACTATTATCTCGATGAGCCGCGCCCGAATAGGAAAGATATTTGCCCGACAAATCAACCTCCGCCTGCAAGAAGAACAAAAATGTAAGTTGGCCATAAAAACGTTTGAACACATTAACAGGCCTATTCAAACCACGAAAATTTTAAGGCAAGTTACCTTGTCTGTCAAGCTCTTGTCGGGAAGTGGCGTTTGTTTCCGCATGTTGTTGCCAGTGTACGCCACACATTTCTGGAAAGAAACAATAGGCAAAGCTTTTGTTGCAGCTGAATCAAAATGCAAACAAAATGACGAGTTTAACAAGAATTCCTACAAAGAAAATCATCTGCCACGTCCGTACGTTACAAAGTGCACATCAAACAACACTATTTAAAACTTACAAAAAACAACACTGGAATAAAAGTTGTTACTTGATAAACATACCAGTTGCCATTCTCCAATATCATCGTTCCAGTGCGTGTGTTCCTGAATCATCTGTAGAAAATCGTTTGGGATGAAATGATCGATGACGAGGGAGAGCCTCCGGACCTCGGATGACATTTGCCTGACTCCCTCGAGGAGGGCTTCCATCTCACGTTGGTGTTCCTCCTGCATGTCCTTCATCTCCGATTTGTGCTCCATGTAAATCGTCCAAACCTAGCATATCGATGTCAAAGGGAAAAGATGCGTTTTGAGATGTGAATTGTATAAAACACGACCAAGAACCAGTAACAAACCTTTTTCAGCTTTCGAGTTTTAACCTGGGCTTCCTCCCTCAGATCACTGAATTTTTCTTCAATGTCCAAACGTTCCGCCTAAAACAGAAGATTATTAAAATGTAGCAGTCACAGCGTAATAGCAAAACTAGTACCCTTGCAACAGTCTTTCTAAAGAAATGTTATGATATATTTTATGTTCAAAACAATACAAATCAAGGTTCAGAGACTAATTTTATTGTGAATAAGTAAAATACACCATCCATGTCACCATTTACCTCTTTGTCTTCAATTTGTTTCCTTAACTCTGCCTCTTGTCGTTTTCTTTCTTGCAATTCGATGTTGGATTCCTCCAGAAGTTTTTCCTGCTCTTCAGCTTTCTGCAGCAGATCAACTCCTCCAACAATTACTTTGCGCTCAACAGCTTTCAGTCTTTCCTGCAGCTGGTCCTGCTCCTGTCTATGAAATTTAATTTTGGGTTTTAGAATATTTGGTACTACCGCATGTTGTATTACATATACTTGCTTTTTTATTCAACACATGATAAGATAATAATGCTTGTAATAATTCTATTTAAATACATGCTCTACTGCAGTTTGACTGGCAAATGCTTTTTACATGGTATGAGAGTTTTTAGGGTTGAACCACCAAAACCAAAAAGCCGTCAACTCTGAAGACAAATGGTTTACAAAAATGGCACAAAAAATACACATCAAAAAGTATACAAATGAAGCTAAATAATTTGAAATCCATACTTCTTCCACTTACTGGGCACGTTTTAATTCAATTTCCTTCTTCTGAAGATCTTCTTTTACCCTGTTTTTCTCCTCCTCAACCATGTCCCTTCCTTCTTCAAGTTGTTTGCGCTCTTCATCAATCTTCCTCCGCAGGTCAGCCATCTTTGATGATGAACCATGTCTAACTCTTCCCTTCTTTTCTACAAGAAAAAAACCTAAAAGTTTAACCACCGTCCTTCCTACATGCCATTTAATTTCTAAGCCTCGAGAATTAACAAATCTAACATAAAACAAAATCGTTTGATCAAAATAATCATGTTTCCTAAGCAAAGCTAACGAACAAAATCACTGATCATTTTAAAAATGTAAACTAAGATAAAAAATGTAACTGTCAATAATGTTAGTTCTGTACTGTCCATAGTACAAATTGAGTTGTATACTATTTTGTTAAATATTTTCTCACCGCTGACACTATAATATGTTACCAGTTTAAAAAACGGAATGTAATTTTTTTTTACTTTTTCTCCTAATCATCACACCATCTTCTCCCATCACTTCCTCCTCGCTTTCATCACTATCGCCATCGTTTTGTTCAGCCAACTTTTTTCTCAACTCCTCAATCTCCTCCTGGTACTGACGAAGCATGGCATCCTGCAAACAAACTCAATTTTTAATAAATATCTACCACATAAACTTTATCTGTAGCATATAAGGCTATTAAGGAAAAGTGTGTTCAGCTATAAGACAAACTAAAATGACAGATACGGAGAAGTGGAAAAAACAAAACATTTGTACTGTACAGCTATAATATATAGCTGTTTTAGTTTTCATTAAAATTTTATTCACAAACCTTAGGATCTTCATTGATTACTGCTTTGTTTTTGATGTTTTTCGCACGATTGGCATATCGCAAGGTTGAAATAGTTTCATCATAGTTGTAATTGGCTGGACCAATATTTGCACACTATAATCGAAGTAAAGGGTAAATTAGACAGGTCAAAAACATTATTGCCAAAGAATTTATATGTAGGTGATACATTTTATAACATTTTAACAAACTTTTTTATTATTACCTAAGCAAAATGTCAAAACAGCTTGTATCTTTACCATGCTAAGTGTAAATTAGAAAATTAGAAAGTTGTGTTTTTTCGTTCTATATACTTGATCAGTAAAATACAATTTGACAAACAAAACAACAATCAATTTATATGTTTACTGTCCGGTTTGTTCTCACCATCAATGTTTTCGAGTTTCCTCCCAGGGAATCCTGCAGCATTCTTGTCAGTTTGGAATTTCTGTATGGCACATGAGTGCTTCGTCCATCCACCAAAGCAGATATCACATTGCCCAAAGTGGACAAAGACAAGTTGATCTTGGTTGCTTCTTTCAATCTTTGTCCAGTTGCTCCAGTTTTCACTTGTCGTTCAGAACCCTAACAAATCAAATTACAAACAACTTGTTTTGCATGCACATTTACAATAAACTGCAGGAATGATATCTGCTGGCCATAGTTTTGCCTGTCCAAGCAACAATCACATTGCAATAACCATGGCTGAATTAGGTAAAAATTAAGTGATGGATGTTGATTTGTCGATAATTCACTCAAACATACTAAACGGGCACTAAAATGGAAAAAGAAAACTACATGTGCATATATAAGAGCAATTTCATTCTTGCGTTAAAACATGCTCCCCAAATTTAGGTAACATTTCACAAAAAGAGTGTGTATTTTATGTGGGCAACTAAGGTTATATTTTTCTCCTCTTGAATCCTAAAGTCAAGTGCCAGCCTGGATGGAAATTTTTAGTCTTGCTTTATAAACCTAATGTGGTATTTTTATTTTTTTGCATTTATAATAATTTATTTATAATCGCTGTGTTAGTATATAGACACTGTCAACTGTTCACAAAAGAAATGTGNACAGTTTTATTTGTGTTCGGGATTTAGGTCAGTAGTGAAGTCAAAGCTGTTAACTGACGAGTAGCGACCATTCGGGTAAACATTCAGTAATTTCACATGACCTTTCTGTTTTTTTACCCAAGTCAACAGGCGTATAACTAGTTTGTTTGTTTTATTTCTAACCTTAGTTGGTGGCTTGGTACCTGAACAGCATCCAAACTTTATTACAAAATACTGAGTCCCAACTTATTTGACCAGCTATAATTTGACCAGAGGCATTGTGTTGTAACATTTCTTATCATTCAAAATGGAAATGGATGGTTGCTGTACAAACAGGATTTTTACAATGCAGTTTGAGCATTGGGTGACAAACATGACAGTTGGCTTTTACGTCACAGTATTAATTGTGGTTAATCAGATTTGTAATTTTGATCTCATAATTATGTAGGTGTACACTGTGGAACAATGCAGTGTTCTACTGTAAGCAATTGATGTAAATAAACATGTAACTGCAACATGGTTTAGTATATGAATGCGCTGTTGTAAAGCAGTAAAAACTATGATTAAGAGATAAAGAGCAAACTTGTATACAGACTTGGTTAAGTGCCAGACTTAATAATCTGGATAAGCCTTTTATTAAACTATTCGTCCCTTCGGTACCTCATCCAGGTGAAGATGCGGTTTAACTGAGGTTTACTGTACAACCTAAGTAGCAACCCTGAATCCACTAATTTTTTGCCCTTATCAGACACATGCTTTTGTACTGATATAGTTTGCAGGTCACTTTGTATTTGGAATTAGGACAACACAGTTGTGAACAGAACAACAGCTTACATATAAAAACAAAGCCTGCTGAGCACTTCATCTTGTATGTGAGAAAAGTGTTACTCAAAATCTTTTAAATTTTGTTATATGTTGGTAGTGTGCCTTTGCTGCTAAAATGGTATATAAAGTACAAAATGTCACATAACGGAGTGGTTACTATTCATCCAGTTGGTTTGCCAGAAGATGATTTTATTGGTCCAGAATTTGGCAGTTTTGGTGCCAAGGCCACAAACAACTCAAGGTACTGGCAAAGCGCCACAAAATGATTTATGCATAAGGGGCATACACTAAAATAATCATACTTTTCAGCTCATCTGGACGATATCCTCTGAGGCAGAATGTAAGAAAAGTTGCTTGTACTGTTTGTATGAGAAAGAATTTTCCCAACATAAGAATCCATAGAAAGCACCCCATCTTAAATGTTTTAACTTGCCAAGTAAGATTTACCTTATTTCAACTTTAGTGCTCATTTTTGTCAGACAAATATTCTGCCTTGCAACTGATGTGTGCATATGAATCTCAAAAATGCGATGTTTGTCTTTCCACAAAAATAACTTTTTTTTTACATTTGTTTGGATGTCTTTCCATGTAGACTAACCTTCAGTACATTTGCCTTTCAGATATAGTTTTAAAATACAGCATAGCTTACAAGTGGGCTAAATTTTCATGCATGCATAAGCCACATACAACAAACCAGTAATGTCAGAGGCCTGCAAATACTACACTGTTGTATATAAGCAGAAACAACTGTAAACAACAACATGTTGAGAACAAAAGAATATTCTGGACTAAAAAATAACATATGCATACACAGTCAGCCTACTGACAATCTTGCATGAATAAAATGTCTGCTGAAGTGTTTTATGTCAATAGCCCAAATGAGAGGTCTGCATGTGGCTTACAGCCATGGATTTACCTGGTTGAGCAAATATTGGAATTAAAAAAGGGTCATACATAAGTTGCAGTGTATTTTTTTTCTTTTTAGGAATGTTCTGCATTTTATGGGTCTGGTGAGTTTGTGAAAGATGATAATGGCATCGATGAGCATTGCAGATGGTGCGCTGATGGTGCTGATGTTCTGCTTATCTGTGACAACTGCACAAATGTGTTTTGCAAGTGGGTATTTTCTTCTTAAAGTCTTTAATATTCTATATTGATCGTTGACCTAAATGACAACACTGTTCTAGAGAAATTTAAACAGTGGGCAGAAATTTCACTGGTTGTGATTCTTATTTGACAAATAATAATGGTGTTACTGTTACATGGCATTACACTCTTGTGTTATATGAATATATACTTTGTTACAACCAAAATAAATTAATTCTAGGTCAAGGTGAAAAGCAATCATACATTATGAAACATATTTTCTAATATATGAACATATTTTTACAATTGTTTTATGTGTTTAGGCAATGTATTGAACAAAACTGCACATCTGAAACATCTCATCACCTTCTAAAATCAACAAGTTTTGTCTGTTTTGTGTGTGACCCAACACCTATTGCTGCCAAGCAATTAGAATGCAAAAAAGTTTTTCAAGAACTGTTAAAAAAACAGAGAAATGTTCAACCAAAGGTTTGTATTGATACCTATTGGTTTTACCAGTTTGCTTTTGTTAAAAAAACATAACTACCAGAGAACTTGTAAAAAGTGGAAACATTGTATTGCAAATGTTTCGACAATACTTTCATTGTTTCTACACTTTACCCTTGTTGACCCATGGAACCTTAAAAATGGCTATATATGTGAAGACCCAGAAGGCATTTATAAATTTGTAGCTGGTAAAGGTTGCCTATTAGAAAGGTGTCAATTGAATAAATACTCAAGAACTTAATGTTGGAATAATGTGTTAAATTTTTTTGTTTGTAGAAAAACATTTCAGAGTTCATTGATGATAAGGTTCAATCTAAACCAAAACCGAAACCAAATGGAGTTCATTCATCACCATCAAAATCCAAAAAAACAGGTATAAATTTGTAACATATGTTTTGTAAAGTGTCCCTTTTCCTGTGGTTTTTAAAGTACATGCAAAAAAATTTATTCATGTTAACAAAAGGATGAAATATCCTATTGCTGGTTATCTTTGCCAAAGGGAAATCATTGCACTAAATTTTGCAATGTTTTGTTTTTGTTTGTGCTTTGTTTAAACGGTTCCAATTAACTGGTAGTACTAAAAATTTCCTGATTTACATTTTATTCTTACTATTGCCTTGTCTCATGTATATCTCATCTTTGTAAATGTCTGCAGAAAATGAACTCCACTTATAAATCTTTTTTTGGCTTAAAGCTGGAGCTAAACCACTATTGCTGCATTACATGCTGTCATGTCAGTATGCCGACTGAACTCCAAATGTTGTCTTTAGATTCAACAAAGAAAGTCCCCAAATTGAGAATTCAAATGGATCCCAACCGCAATGCTGCTCCACAGGTCTTTCCAGACATTGAACATTATGAAATTGCAAAAAAACTTACAAGTCCTAAACCTAATACAAGTGATAAAGGTAACTGACATGCAAGAGGTTAACAGGAAATGTTGATATGCAAAGGTTTCCTTCGGTGTGTAGCACATTTACGGAAGTATTTTTTATTAAAAACTGGTTTAAAGGTTTATGTAACAGATGACCTCTGCTTGTGACACACCCACTGATTGAATTAGCTCTCGGACTGCGTACCTCAGTAGCTGGTTGCTACTTTACTTGTCAAAAAGTGACATGACTTTTAAAAGTACATGAGATATTTGCATCATTTTTTTCAACATTTCAGTTAATTTATTTGTCGAAACAATAGTGGTTTTACAGTGTAACAACAGCACACTTTGTGTTTTAAATTGTGTTTATTAATTCATTTGCTCATTTTGAAATGTTTTTAGTATTACTCCAATATTTTCAGAACAAACCACCAGACATTCACCTAACAAGCAGATAAACCATGTTACCAAAGAAAGGATTCCTAAGCATGTTGTGAGCCATCATAAGCCTAAACAAACTTCAAAAGGTAGTTTTAACTTTTTACAATGGGTTAGTGTCCTTAACTTTTCGTGTTATTATTTCAGATCCTAGCGTTGGAAAAAAGTCAAATGCTCTTCAATCATGGAAGGTCCACTACAAAACGAAGATGGAACGAATGTGTAGTGAAATCAGCAATCTTGGGTCACAGCTTTCTACACAGTTTAATACAGTCAACAAGGTTAGCTGATATTCTAATCCAATGGTTCCCAACCTTTTTTGATTCATTCCCCCTTGTTTATTTTGGAACTTTACATTCCTTCCCTACTAGACAAGAAGCGATACAAAGTAATATCGAAATATTTAGAACCACTGGTTTACTTCAAAAGAAATACTACACTTCTCATAAATAACTTAATTATAAAATGAAAATTCCTCCTCGGTTGGGAACCGCTGTCCTAAGCTTTCAACCACTACCCAATCTTTAATGTTATTTAACAGTATTTTGGGATGTTCTGGCCAAGTGAAGTATGTGGTTTTGTTGCTGAGTAGTTTACTCTTAGTGCATGGATCCACAATATACATAGATATTTGAATCTTAGAGATTTCAAAACTATTTAAATTTAAATGTGCTTTAAATATCAGGTAATTGGTTTTAAAACTAACCTTTTTTCCTCTAGCATGTGCACAAAAGACTAAAAAATAAAACCTATGTTTGATTTTAATCTGTTATCTAGTTGTTAGCCTTTCAAAATGACCCCTTGAAAAAAGGTTTTCAATGAGGTAATAAACCTGTGTAAAATGTGTATCTCTATCCGCTTGCCTCATTTTAACAGTTNGGGGGGGGGGGGGGGGGGGGGGGGGGGGGGGGGGGGGGGGGGGGGGGGGGGGGGGGGGGGGGGGGGGGGGGGGGGGGGGGGGGGGGGGGGGGGGGGGGGGGGGGGGGGGGGGGGGGGGGGGGGGTGTAATGTGGGTATTGAAAATATATCCAATTTAATAAAGAAAATGGTATATGTGGAGAACAGGGGGGGGGGGGGGGGGGGGGGGGGGGGGGGGGGGATGGAGAACGCCACCTCTCTAGTTTTAAAAAAACTTTGGTTCTACTGCATTTCATATAAACACAGAAGGTCGATAAAGGACTAATACCCACCAACCCACCAACTGGCATGCACAAGTTGGTTGTGCCATCTTGGCTGTCTAATTTTTAACATGATTTGAAAACTAAAATCGACTTAAATCATGTCCGGCTGTTGGGCCTAGTGCTATTGTTACAATCTTCAAGTCTGCTTATAAACCGTTGCCTTTTAGACGCCCTGGTCCACCTTTGCTGCCCTCAAAGTGATTCAGGACGTGAAACACAACAGCAGTGCGTTACTGTCAGCCATTGAACACATGCATTCAGAGATATGCAACATAGAGGAAACGTTCATTGTCGACCACAGCGGTCAGTGTGTGTGTTAGAATATCTTCTTAGCAACTGTCTGTCATATCTGTTNTGAACACATGCATTCAGAGATATGCAACATAGAGGAAACGTTCATTGTCGACCACAGCGGTCAGTGTGTGTGTTAGAATATCTTCTTAGCAACTGTCTGTCATATCTGTTGCCACGCATGTTGTGTGCCTTGTCGGGCGTTTATGCAGTACAATGCGAAAATTTTCACAGTTATATTTGTAATCAGTTTATAAAGGTCTAACCCCTGCAGTCTAACGTTTGTAAAAGATAAAAAATGCAAACTGCGTTTAAAAGTTGTCATGACAATTTGCGAAATTCAACGAGCCGTTGTCACACTTTTAGAGAAATAGAATACCCATGCAAGGTTTGGCGTTTACTTCCCAACTTAAATCGCTAAAAAAGGTTATGTCATGGTCTCATGAGTATGTGGCGTTACAGTAAACAAATGCCGGTGACCCCTAACGAATATGTTTAGATTAGGAACTTAAAACGCATTACCTGCCAACAACAGCACTTTGCACGTGATTAGTATGTATTCTTGTTTATACTTCGTCTTCTTATTTTGGGCCCCACATATTTTTTCTGTCTAACGAAAGTTTTTCACACATGATATGTAGCTCTTTGAAGTGTGCCCTGTAACGTTTGACCCCAGTTGACCCGTCAGTTAACCCCAAAGCCCCCTAAACGTGCAGTTAGTAAGGTGAACGTGTGTACTAAAAGCTCGTTGATCATCGTGGTAGACGGACGTGTTTTTGTTCTATATTGTGTACACCAGGATTTCAAACTCAAACATCTAAAAAAACTCTAATTCGCGTTGATATGGCAGGGCTCATTATTCGGTCACAAGTGAAACAAATGACTTGAAGTTGAAGTTTTTAAAATGCTTCACATGTCATGTGTTAAAACAGATTTCCTGTAGCAAACATAGCGAATAGTTAACATCACAATCAGAGGAAGTCGAAGAGCAGTGGTTCTAAACCTTTTTTATTAACGATACCCGAAATCCCCGTACCGAAAATTTATCTCGAAAATAGTATGTTTAAGTGATATTAGGTAGTAAAACTAAGCTTTTACATTGGTATCATGCAATTTCTTTTTAAACAAACTTCCCCCTTACAAATACACAATTTGCCCTGGTGAGGAATTCCACCTATGTTAAGAACCCCCGGCCTTGCGCTTTATCACATCAATGTTCTAAGCACTTGCCCATACTGGCTCTGCTAAATTAGATAAATTAAAAGTCATAGCGTTAAATTGTGGTTTTCTATTATGCGCGTGACGGAAACATGAGTTGATTGAAATATTCCTGATGAACGTTTAGTAATTGAAGGTTTTCAGTTTCCGCAAAACGGAGGGTAACATACATATTGGTGGTGGGGTGTTGGGTGGTTAGCGTAATGTAATTCGCTGCGTACGCCGGTATGGTCATTAGTCCGATGAATATTATTTGTTATGGCTAGAAACTATCACGCTTCTCAACAGTCAGTCAATTTTGCCATGTTTTGTTGGTGTTGTTGTAGGGATTTTAACGAGCCAAATGCAACAAACTATGGTTACCCTTTCTGAAGGGGAAACATATTGTTTTCACACTTTTTTTTCTTTTTTCTAACCCGAGCATGTCCATCTCGTTTTGCCGTAAAATCTGTGGTGGATTTGAATAAAACTTTCACAGCTGGTAAATATGGTGTTGTCTCATCTGTTTCGTTTGACCCCATAACCCCAGTGGTTACCCCACAAGCCCCCCTGGATCAAATTACTAAACAAAGTCCAAATTGAAATTTGGACAGTTTGTAAAATATGCCATTGCAGTGTGTTGATTTCTTTGTTTGACCCCATGGCCTTAGCAGTTACCCCACCAGCCCGTGCCTTTGTATCTTCGTGCTTTCAAAAGATTTTGTTTTCTGTTGTAGATTTATTGATTAGTTTTGTTTGCTTTTAAAAAAAAATACTTTGAATATACGTTATCCTTTTTTTCTGAAAATAGGTTTACCTTCTTGCTTTCGGACTTTCATGGGATTTCGTTGATAAATAAAATAAACGTACTAATCATGGTTTACCTGTTGCGTTACAGTGNAAAACGCATTACCTGCCAACAACAGCACTTTGCACGTGATTAGTATGTATTCTTGTTTATACTTCGTCTTCTTATTTTGGGCCCCACATATTTTTTCTGTCTAACGAAAGTTTTTCACACATGATATGTAGCTCTTTGAAGTGTGCCCTGTAACGTTTGACCCCAGTTGACCCGTCAGTTAACCCCAAAGCCCCCTAAACGTGCAGTTAGTAAGGTGAACGTGTGTACTAAAAGCTCGTTGATCATCGTGGTAGACGGACGTGTTTTTGTTCTATATTGTGTACACCAGGATTTCAAACTCAAACATCTAAAAAAACTCTAATTCGCGTTGATATGGCAGGGCTCATTATTCGGTCACAAGTGAAACAAATGACTTGAAGTTGAAGTTTTTAAAATGCTTCACATGTCATGTGTTAAAACAGATTTCCTGTAGCAAACATAGCGAATAGTTAACATCACAATCAGAGGAAGTCGAAGAGCAGTGGTTCTAAACCTTTTTTATTAACGATACCCGAAATCCCCGTACCGAAAATTTATCTCGAAAATAGTATGTTTAAGTGATATTAGGTAGTAAAACTAAGCTTTTACATTGGTATCATGCAATTTCTTTTTAAACAAACTTCCCCCTTACAAATACACAATTTGCCCTGGTGAGGAATTCCACCTATGTTAAGAACCCCCGGCCTTGCGCTTTATCACATCAAT
>QXVZ01016216.1:0-13524 GCA_008931825.1 Phallusia fumigata | reverse complement strand
TTACTAAATCTTCTAGTAGTTTTTTTGCTGTCCCTAAACTCAAGTTGAAAAGCTTGTACGAATTTCTCTGATTTTTTACACACACAGCAAGATGGGGCACTTGCGGTCACTGGGGGTCTTGATACATATGGAAGAGTGTGGGATCTGAGAACAGGGCGGTGTATTTTTTTCCTTGAGGGTCACTTAAAAGAAATCTACAGTTGCTGTTTTTCACCCAATGGGTAAGTAAATCAAGTCTTTTCATTTTACCTTCTTTTTATTTAAGTCTATTTATGGGTCCCCTTGCACGAAGGGGACACATATTGTTTTTACTCTGTTTTTTTCTTTTTTTCTTTTTTTCTGTCTAGGGGGGGGGTGTTCCCACGTTTTAGTCATGAAGGAGTCGTCCAAATTTCTTCAAATTTTCACACATGATAGATGTATATCTGAAGTTGTGCACCGTCAACTTTTTACCCCAATTCACCCATCGGTTCACNGTCTTTTCATTTTACCTTCTTTTTATTTAAGTCTATTTTTAACTTGATTTTAAAATATTTTTTTGTTTAATCATCTTTGGGGGGAAAAACAAAGTCTAAATGTGTTACACTCGTGATCTACCGAGCAACCTGCCTCATCTTGGTTCCGTTGACGTTTTTTAATTTTTTGATCAATCCAACTGGATTAAAATACTGCTGATTAAATTTCTTTCCCAGAAAACACAATGCTACTCAAAAAATTCGAACTGACCAACTTGTAAACCAACCACTTACCTTAGTGAGTGGATAAACTGCTAGATTCTCATGAAAATTTTTTTTTTTCTTTGCAGATACCAAATGGCCAGTGGTAGTGCAGACAATAGCGTAAAAATATGGGATCTTCGGCAAACGACATGTGTGTACACCATACCAGCACACAAAAATCTTATTTCAAAGATAGTCTACCAAAGTATGTCTGAAGTTTTTTTCATGCATGTATAATTTAACAAACGTTTTAGATTTTTTAAGTTTCTACACTACCAATGTTTTGAAATTTGTAGAACAAGGTGGAGATTACTTGTTGACTGCCTCATATGATGGAACAGCAAAGGTATCAGTTTTTTTACTCCTTTTTACTTTCCTAACAAAGTTCTTCGTTTTATATTTAAAGTGTTTGGGCAAAATATGCTTGATTTTGTAAATGCCGCTAACGTTTGGCTTTCGAGGAAAAAACGCATTCGTTTTAAATAATAAAATTTCAGTTTAATATCATTATAATCGAAAAAAAATAAAAAAAAGGGATCCAATGGAACTGCAATGAGGCAGGTAGCTTGAAAGTGGACTCGTTGTGAGCATAACGCATTCTGGGGTGGCTTGGCCGCCTCCTCCGCCGAGGGAGGATAAAAACAAGCAAACCCAAATTTTTTGTTGTTGTTCATTTGCAGATTTGGGGAAGTCCAAGTTACGTCCCGCTAAAAACGCTGGCTGGCCACGAAGGCAAGGTCATGTGTACTGACGTATCCAGCGATGGAGAGTTCATTGCAACATGCTCCTTCGACCGAACCTTCAAATTGTGGAGCAAAGACAACGAAGAAATCTGACAACTCTGAAGGCAAAACAGAAAAGAAAGCAATGCACAGCGACACCGCGCGGTCGTTTACGTTTTTATAAAATTCAGACATTTTTTCCAACATTTCTGTTGCTATCCACTGCCGATTTGGAACATGGGGTTGTTTTTGAGCTGTGTAACGTGAAAAACACGCACACTCATGCTACCAATAAATACATTTCTAAACATATATTACTCCAATAATCATAGGGTTGCCAACTCTGTTAAGCTACAATAAAGGAACTTAATTAATATTTGATCACGTCTCGAAGACACACTTTAAATTAATATTTCGATCTAATGATGACATAAAATATTGGCACTACTATTACAAGTTTTCTCACATAGATTTCTTTCATAACAAATTAAGGCTCGATTTTCTGAAGGGCATCATCACTACCTTGTTGTATGATAAATTTGTTTTGGTCCCGAGTCTCAGTTCAGAAATTTAGCAACAAATCAAAACGATTTTAAATAAAGGACAAATAGTGTTATTTTAGATCTCAATAAAGGACAAGGACAAATAGAGCTAAATATAGGATTGTCATTTGAAATAAAGGACGCTTGGCAACCCTAAATAATCAATAGCAGACGTGTGGATTGTGCATGGTGACCGTGTGGCAAACAATCCATATTTTGTACTAAATTGGTTTGGATTGGAATAGCTCTTCAAATTTTTTACCCTAGGTTGCGCTTAAAGCTAGAGCAATGCTTCGCAACCTATTTTACTCACGTTACACGCTTTCAAAATTCGACGGCACAACTCAACCGGCGTTTTGCACCGACAGCCTTTCGAAAAGAATAACTTTTCACGTCGTTACAAAACATCATAAATACGCAGCGGAAAAGTCTAACTAGAGTTAAGATTAGTGTATTACCACACCCTTATAATGATGTTCAGCTATGCCGCGATAAAAACATCTTATTTATGAAAAAAAGTTTGTTAGATTCAGTTTGCACTGCGACACACCTAGCACCGTACTCTTGCACCACACCGGTTGCGGAACGCTGTGCTA
The DNA here is from genome assembly GCA_008931825.1 of Phallusia fumigata. Lineage (NCBI taxonomy): Eukaryota > Metazoa > Chordata > Ascidiacea > Phlebobranchia > Ascidiidae > Phallusia > Phallusia fumigata. Next base: position 10,945 of record QXVZ01016216.1, on the reverse strand, counting down.
GCGTGGTCGTGACCAAGGGGGAGTGAAAGGGGCCATGCCCTCCAAAGAACTTTCTAAGTTGTACATAAAGGTATCAAGGTTAGCCTTGGAAAAAATCTTTGAGTTGTACATTACGAAGGTTACCCTTGGAATTTTTTAAAAAATTTTAGGCTGGCAACGCTATCGTGTGCTGGGAAAGAATGTGGCACCTTAGACACGAAACCGGAGAGATACTGCTAAATTAAAGTTACTGATGCCAAAAAAATAGAAAAAGTATTCTAACGAAGCTGTTATGGGCCTGTAGCTCGACAGCGGACTTCTTGGCACAAAGCAGCATTCAGAAATTGTTTCTGCCACAGTTAACAAATAGGTACCTTCTTACCAAATATTTGAATCTTAATTTTGAAGTTCTGATGTAAAAAATATAGAGAGGCTAATACCCAAACGGCGTGTCACGACAATTTGTGTGTGTCACGAATATGTTTCATGAGTCTTGTGCAGTACCGGTGGCCCAGTTTTCGTGTTAACGCCTTGGACTCCAGCCATTGTTGCACAAACGTGATAAGTAACCGTCTACTTCGTGAAGTGACATAAGTTCCAGCCTCGCTGGCAGAAAGGTTCCTTGTCGGTTCTTCTTGCGTGGTTCCGTATAAATAAGGGAAAAGATAAATGCGAAGGAAAAGCCCAATTCTGTTCTTAAACCAACGATATTCTTTTAATATTTAAAATTTCACGAGCCGTTTTATCCACTAAAATCGTTGTAAACCAACTTTACAAAAGCCCCCCAAAAACAAAGGAACTGTAGTTAAGTTCAGCTAAAACAACTGATTAAATGAACCGCTATTATAAACATCACTATACCTGAATGTAAACATCCTCAGAAGTGCCATTAAATTTCCAATTAATCATACTTTAGTGTGAACGCAACAATAATTATTTACATCGAGGAAGTAACGTTGTACGTTGAACATGTCCTGTAATTAAAAAATACTAATAATCAGTCCACCGTCGAGCTACCTGCCTAATTGCATTTCGGTAGGATAATTTGTTTGTGTGATTTTTTGAAGTTGGTGACTTCGGTTTGGTTGTACCCATCGTGTTCCACTGGGTTAGCGCAATGTTTTTGAAGTTTCTTGCTCAAATAAACGAAAGTGGCCTAGACAAGAATGGAAATCATCACCTTGCGTGCACAAGGTAGTCTCGATTACCACTGATCCACCCAGGTATGTGTTCAATGCTTAAGGTAAATTACAAACCCGACTCTATTCACTTCAACCCATTATAACAAAACAAGGTTATTGGTTCGAATCCCGCCTTATCACGTAGTCTCTTTTGTTTTCTTTTGACACGAGACCAATTTGACAACCATAAAATTATCCAAAGTAGCTGTATGGAGGCAGATGGCTTGACAACGGACTATCAACGAGCCTAACTTATTCAGGCGTTGTTTCACACAAAAATTTTTATGATACAAACTAACAGGATTTTATGTTTGCGACTTTTTGCTTAGGTCAGCCAATTAAAAAGCCATTATTGCCAAGACCAATCGTTTTTATGTTGTCACATTTATGGTCTATGCTTGCATGAGGCTGTATTGTGACGTCATACTACGACATCTTTACTGACCAATAAATTAAAATAATCAACTGAGCTTTACAAATGACAAGAAATTGTGGTCCCACTGTATTTACTGCTGTAAGCATTGACAACATTGCAAAACGAGCAACTTTCCAGTGAATCAGGCTCATGTTAACAGATATTTATATTGAAACAAAAAAATTTGCACAGGGTAAAGCTGTTGCAAGGACAAAAAGAGGTGTAAAAAGAATGTACATTTGTCAAGCAAATATCACACTGTTGGACATGGGAGTTGGTCAAAAAAACTGATAACTGTATCAAACAATTGAAGGTAAGCAACATATTTTGATGAAATTTAGTCTTTTTGCTACAACATTCTTTGAAATTCAAACTAAAAATCTAAATAACAGTGCAGGTGTTTCTCAGCTAAGGCAAAGAGTTTTTTTAACGAACTGGAAGCTTTGGTTTTATTTTTTGCAATGCATCCAAGTTTTTTTTTTATGAATTTTCTAAACCACTAACAAAGTTTATACGTTGGTGCTCAAAAAAGTGTACATCCAAGCACTTCAATTGGCAAAACTTATTTGTACATTATCCACTGTTTTGTGGCTAGATTTAAAACACATCTTTTTCATCTCGGAATGAATAGATACAACTTACAGCTAGTACTACAGGCAGTAATATTTGAAGGAAATCCAAATCGTTTTTTTGGATCTAATTGCTACAGATATAGTTCAAACACTATTGAAGGTAAATGGACTGCACTAAGGCTTTCAGAGGTTTCAAATTAGTATTTTGGGGTTTTGCAGCAGCAACACTACATAGTGTGTCCTCATGACATGCAATATATCCAGATACACACAAATCTGGCACCTCCGACAGCATCTAATCAGGTGGCCTGCAACCAAAAAATATCTACTTTCACACAAGCAGCCAATAAACAGCACGTCAGAACAAAGTCACCCAACAAAAATGTCTAAATGGTATACTCTTCAATGAGGCCGAGCAGAAATGTCAGAAATGCTTCCTTTTTTTCGAAAACCTTTAAGGTCTCCTCCATTTAACAAGTGATCCCCATTTTGGTGTGCCACACTTTCCAAGCCATTCCTCAACTTTGGGGAAATTCCATTGCCTTGGCATTTTTTCATGATGTCTCCATTTAGAATGTCACGTATGTGGTGAACAATAAGATTAATGGCCACTAGAAAATAAAAAAAATCCTTTTTTCTGTTTCCATGTCTCAAATGCGTAGGAAGAGAGATATTACAAAAAGCTTCTGTAGGTTTGCTGCATTTCAGAGCCAATTTTAAGACATTTATTAGTATACTAGATTCCAACCAAAAATTTTGATCAAACAGAGTGGTAAAGCACTTACCAAAGTTCTCAGCCCCACGAGGAATTATGACATCAGCATACTTCTTGGTCTGAAAATGGAAAATAGACTTGGTCCGTGTGTAACACAGCATTACACTTCACAATTGGGTCACACTCACAACACATTATTTTTTGTTGGCGGGCTAAGAAACTGTGGAACCTAATCAAAATTCTGCTTAAAGGACGAGGCATAAAGTAATCAGATTTAAACGATCTGTGAACATAAGGCACTCCCTTTGTTTCCCATCACAGTTTACCTAGAATTGAGTGCCTTAAACCTCTTATGTTGTGTATTTTGTGGTTGCAAAGGAGATGGGAGCAGTACACCAGCATGGTTGGTTAATCTGAAAATTCACACTATAAATGACTTGGCCACTAACCGGCAAGCAAAACTCCTCGAAAGCGGGCTTCACAAAGGTTGTGTACTGTTGAAGTACTGATTCAAGAGATCTTCCTCTTTCTGATGTATCACGCAACACTAACATAAACAGGTGCAAATATATATAAAGCTTTACCTGTGTATAAAATTTTTAAACAATACTTTTAAGTCTGGAGGCAACTAGACATTCATACCATATTTTAGTGTCTGTTCTATGAGTTCTGGTTGGGGGCATAACGCTGCTACAAACAAATATGCAAAGCTCGCACCACTGTGCAATAAATTATTCGTTTTCGTAAGAGTTACAAATTACTAAACTGACACATATTTGCAAATATTTACCGCGCCGTGACAATCGGGTGTCTGCATCACTGTCCACAAATAGCTTCATGTTGAAAAGGTCGCGAATTTCCTTGTGGTAAAAGACCAAAATGCCTTCGAAGAGGACCACATCGCAAGGATGTAGCTCTTCAAAGACATCTTTTCTCCTTCAATAAACATTGATTGTTTATTGCACCATATTTGTTTACTTACTAAGCTTACACAACTTGTTTCCAGTGGTCAGACACAGGAAGCTGACCAACTTAATCACAACAAAATACACACATATTTCTTTGTCCATTTTGGTTCTTAGAAAAAAAAGATACAGACTTCGCTCAATTAAAAAAATAACTGCCATAGAACTTGTTTACAGTTAATACATTTTATTGTAAATGTTTGACAAATTGCTGTTGATATCACAAGTGCATCATCAACTACACAATTCTGACAAAAAACCTTGTATGTGTTTTGAAATCATATTTTATTGTAAACGTTTGTCAAATTGTTGTTGATATCACAAGTGCATAATCAACTACGCCATTCTGACAAAATACCTTGTATGTGTTTTAAAATCATATTCAGGAATCTTTATCGTCTTTCCATTGGCAGTGTCCAGAATTGTTTTTTTCATAAGAGCTGTATCGAATGCATCTGAAAAACAAATTNGATCTAATTGCTACAGATATAGTTCAAACACTATTGAAGGTAAATGGACTGCACTAAGGCTTTCAGAGGTTTCAAATTAGTATTTTGGGGTTTTGCAGCAGCAACACTACATAGTGTGTCCTCATGACATGCAATATATCCAGATACACACAAATCTGGCACCTCCGACAGCATCTAATCAGGTGGCCTGCAACCAAAAAATATCTACTTTCACACAAGCAGCCAATAAACAGCACGTCAGAACAAAGTCACCCAACAAAAATGTCTAAATGGTATACTCTTCAATGAGGCCGAGCAGAAATGTCAGAAATGCTTCCTTTTTTTCGAAAACCTTTAAGGTCTCCTCCATTTAACAAGTGATCCCCATTTTGGTGTGCCACACTTTCCAAGCCATTCCTCAACTTTGGGGAAATTCCATTGCCTTGGCATTTTTTCATGATGTCTCCATTTAGAATGTCACGTATGTGGTGAACAATAAGATTAATAGCCACTAGAAAATGACAAAAATCTTTTTTCTGTTTCCATGTCTCAAATGCGTAGGAAGAGAAATGTTACAAAAAGCTTCTGTAGGTTTGCTGCATTTCAGAGCCAATTTTAAGACATTTATTAGTATACTAGATTCCAACCAAGAATTTTGATCAAACAGAGTAGTAAAGCACTTACCAAAGTTCTCAGCCCCACGAGGAATTATGACATCAGCATACTTCTTGGTCTGAAAATGGAAAATAGACTTGGTCCATGTGTAACACAGCATTACACTTCACCATTGGGTCACACTCACAACACATTATTTTTTGTTGGCGGGGCTAAGAAACTGTGGAACCTTATCATAACTAAAATTCTGCTTAAAGGACTAGGCATAAAGTAATCAGATTTAAACGATCTGTGAACATAAGGCACTCCATTTGTTTCCCGTCACAGTTTACCTAGAATTGAGTGCCTTAAACCTCTTATGTTGTGTATTTTGTGGTTGCAAAGGAGATGGGAGCAGTACACCAGCATGGTTGGTTAATCTGAAAATTCACACTATAAATGACTTGGCCACTAACCGGCAAGCAAAACTCCTCGAAAGCGGGCTTCACAAAGGTTGTGTACTGTTGAAGTACTGATTCAAGAGATCTTCCTCTTTCTGATGTATCACGCAACACTAACATAAACAGGTGCAAATATNGCAAAACTCCTCGAAAGCGGGCTTCACAAAGGTTGTGTACTGTTGAAGTACTGATTCAAGAGATCTTCCTCTTTCTGATGTATCACGCAACACTAACATAAACAGGTGCAAATATTATAAAGCTTTACCTGTGTGTAAAATTTTTAAACAATACTTTTAATTTTGGAGGCAACAAGATATTCATACCACATTTTAGTGTCTGTTCTATGAGTACAAACAAATATACAAAGCTCGCACCACTGTGCAATAAATTATCCGTTTTCGTAAGAGTTACAAATTACTAAACTGGCACATATTTGCAAATAACATTTACCGCGCCGTGACAATCGGGTGTCTGCATCACTGTCCACAAATAGCTTCATGTTGAAAAGGTCGCGAATTTCCTTGTGGTAAAAGACCAAAATGCCTTCGAAGAGGACCACATCGCAAGGATGTAGCTCTTCAAAGACATCTTTTCTCCTTCAATAAACATTGATTGTTTATTGCACCATATTTGTTTACTTACTAAGCTTACACAACTTGTTTCCAGTGGTCAGACACAGGAAGCTGACCAACTTAATCACAACAAAATACACACATATTTCTTTGTCCATTTTGGTTCTTAGAAAAAAAAGATACAGACTTCGCTCAATTAAAAAAATAACTGCCATAGAACTTGTTTACAGTTAATACATTTTATTGTAAATGTTTGACAAATTGCTGTTGATATCACAAGTGCATCATCAACTACACAATTCTGACAAAAAACCTTGTATGTGTTTTGAAATCATATTTTATTGTAAACGTTTGTCAAATTGTTGTTGATATCACAAGTGCATAATCAACTACGCCATTCTGACAAAATACCTTGTATGTGTTTTAAAATCATATTCAGGAATCTTTATCGTCTTTCCATTGGCAGTGTCCAGAATTGTTTTTTTCATAAGAGCTGTATCGAATGCATCTGAAAAACAAATTACTTTCTCATCACTCTCAAAAGTCTTTTTGTCACAAAAAATACGGCAAAAGTGCTTACAGTCTCTATTGAATTAAAACACAATTTCTACAACATTTTATGCTCATCTCTAAACAATACAAAGAAACTAGTTTTAACTTGGTCCAAAATCTTCTACTTTTTACAAGAGAGCTTGTACATGTGCTAAATTGTTAGGTTAACAAATTGGCTGCCATAAACTTACAGAAACTCAACACAAAAATATTCATACTTTTTGGTCTTGGACATGGGGTCATTTTCACTAACCAAACCAAAACAGGCTTGTAAAATAGGTTGATCTGTGGATTTGCTAGGTGGACCTTCACATTACTTGGTGCACCTTCACTTCCTATGGCATTGGCACTATTTGGGGGGATTTACCCTTCCTATTAGATTCTTTCAGTATTCATTTTTATAGCTCAATACATAACGAAGCAATGTGGAAACATGTAACAACCGATTGTAAATGTTCACAAAATTATATTAGGCTAACTTGTGTCACACAAGTTGCGACTAACAGATAGGCTATTTCATACTGTATTAGGTCAACAATTGCAAACAATATTTAAAACTTACCTGGGTGGTCAAAGTTATACTGGGATTTGTTGGCAAGATTTATTTCATCCTCTGTCAAATTTTTGTAAAAGTTGTCCTGACTGATAATTGCAACTTTCCTCGATCCATTCACAGCAAAACTTTCACCAAGTAACTCTAAGATTTTCTGGCATACTGATGTCTAGAGCAAATGAAACTAATAAAACAGAGTGCTCTTGATTTTTAGAGAGAGGTTTACAAAATTGGACATAATTATAAAAAAGAAAATTGATTTTCATGTAATTTAAACTGCACTACTGATGTGAATAAACCAGGTGAACTTAATTGACATTGTGTGTGTGTAAGATATGTATTTCATGTGTTAAAGTGGGTGTTTCATGTCATACAATGTGGACCAACAACAACGCGACTTGCTCGTCCAAGCCACTAAGAAGAAAGAACACGGAACAGAACATAGAAATCACACGTCGGCGTCGGCATGTTTTTGACGTCAATGCGCGCTCAAGTATAGCGAGCTGCACAAATACTTTGCAAACTGTGCCTGTCCGTAGTTATTTGTACAATGTTACATTTAACGACTTACCTTGCCGGATGATGTGCCACCTGCAACTCCGATTATAAACGGTCTGCGGCAAGATTTGGCGTCCACTACAGGGTGCGCGATACCGACCGACATTTTTCGGACTGATTGTTTTCGTCCAGAGCAGCCTTTTTTGTTCGCCAACAACGTGGTCGAGAAATTTAAGGTACAATGACGAAAAAGCTCACGCGTGGTTTGTGCCGTGGTGCGTAAACGTGAACTATTTCGTCATTTATTTCCAGCAACTTGTTTTGTTGGATGTCACATAATTAAAGACATAAAACAGACCTATTTAAATTAAATCTAATAAAAATTAAAAAATAAATCGCAAATATATGCATATTTTATGAAAGAGATGCAGGTAGGTTTGCTTCCATGAAAAACACGCCTTTTTTAAAACAGCTACAATGTTGTTTAAATTAGGGTTTAGGCAAAAAAAACAACAACAAGCAATAGGCAACATATATTTCCAATACTGTGCTGTGACGTGGCGTAAAGTTCTTATGGTCGCTTGATAGCGAAATATTTTACATACTACCGGGGTTTAAATTACTCACAAAGCAAACATATATTGACGACTGTTTGTCTGAAAGCGGTACTTGGCTACGTGATCAAACAGTCGGCAAGTGCCTGATTTGGGTCAGGTAGCCATTAGCGAGTGCCGGGCTTAAACAATTGTTTGAGGAAATGATATTTGATGCTTTGGTAAACGCAAAAACGATTTGGTAAATTCTAGCAATAAAATATCTTTACTTTTGTGTAAAATAACAAACATTTATGACCCCCGAATGGCTCTTTCAAACGTCGGGTAAAAAGTGTAAGTGCTGTTTGCCCAAGTAAAAGTAGCTGTAAACCCAATTACGCAAATCCCTGGGGGACATATCCTATAAATATTTGGTTGGGGGGAGGGGGGACTTTAATTCATTTGTCCGCCCAATACTTTTGACTTGTTTGTTTTAAAAAAAGTAATGTGGCTTTAATTTATTAAATAATTAGATGAAACCCAAAATCTGGTCTAACTAGTAAAGCTGGTGTGTTGTAAATCGATTTTATCACTTTTTAAATACAGCGACAATTAAGAGGAATTTTAAGGCTTTTTTTAGCCCAAACGTAACCTATTTTATGCAAAATATAGGCGAGTAAATAGCAAGAAAGATTTTCGTTATTTTTTTTCGAATTCAGTGTAACTTGCAATCCACAAAAAAATGGCATAAACTTTAGCAAGTTCCAAAAAATCTTAAAAAAGCACAACTCACAACTTCGTGTTTCTTTCTCCTATTTGCAATCAAATCGCCGCAAGATCTACAATGTTTTTTAGTTCAGAGATGAGTTAAGTTTGAGTAACGAGTGCATTTGGGCGACAAATGTATAAACAAACGTGGTTTCCACACAGGGCGTTCACCGCATGACAATCTGTCACAGAAAACGGAGGTTTTTGCGTCGTTGCCGCTGGAGGCGGTAAAGCGCTTTTTTGTCGGTCGGGCCTTGCGGGCCCATGTATATATTTCAGCACAAATAGGCGTTCAATTATTTTCTCCTTAAAACTACCTAATTGAATATCCGCACTTGTTTTGATTCACTAATCATGTGGGGTTTTATGATCTGACTCTTAAGCAACATTTTATATTTTTGATTTTTCTACCAGGGTCAAACCCTGTAAGTTCTGATCGACTTGTAAAAAGCAAATATAATTAATTTGCTGTTTGCTTCATAGGACTACAAGGCATTTGTTTGTAGCAGGGACACGAATGCTTTTCAACAATTTTTTCTAAAGCTTGGGTATATTTTCTTTGTCCGTCAGCTCAGGTTGCGGTCGTCTGCCTATTACCTACGCTAGGTCAATAGTAAATACAAGTCAAACTTTAATTTGTTTTCAACAAGGGTAGCTTCGAAAAATCATATCTTTTCTGTACAAGGACAGAAATGTACCAAACTAGTTGGACTAATACAAGGTAAAAATCGCCAACTGCTAAGCAGCAAATTAAACCGACTCACTCGAGGCAAAAAGCAGCCATCGTTTTGCCTCATAGAAAAAATAAGCGAATGCTCGTAAGGAAAGCGAAAACCCTTTATTCAAATTGACTTCCCTGACGCGAAACGCAAAAAAACACAGTGGAAAATTATCAACAGTTGCTTGGCAAATCAACATAATAAGGTAACATTTTGTCGAACAACATTTTTGGCAGTAATTTACTCAAGCATAAAATTAAGCATGACCTTATAGATCGACCCTTTTCTATGAAAGCCGTAACATTATATGAGAATATTTAAGCTTTAACTTAGCTCTAAAGTGTGCCCGGATAACACTCGGTGATTGACGTTCTTAAGCTTGGGCCTTGCTTCATATTTGCTTATTTGTCTACCTTGAATGTTAATGTATGGTACTGTGACGTACGGTCGGCATATCGCTGAAAATTATGTATCATACCGAACTGCTATTGCTTTGTAAGAGAGTTATCCTATCCAGCCTAAGTTCGTTTGAAATCGCCACCTGCCAACTACCTAATTGTCTTGACACCACACCAAGGCATTCTGAAACATTCTCAACCAGGGAGATTGCTTTAGCTGTTGCCATGACGCCGGTTTCCATGGCCACTGCCACATCTGGAAACATCGCTCCGGGTGTGGCATAACCGCTAGGTGGCGCCCGTCAGCAGAACAGATTCCGGCGACTCCTGTGAAACAGAAAGTTAAATCGCCGAAAAACCCTTGACTTTTTTTTACCGATCTGAGAATTTTCAAAACCAAACTGTATAAAATACACTCCCCATGCAGAATAAAGCTTTTTTTTAATCGAGGGCAGTGCATCAAAACGGAACCTATTTGGCCAAGATCTTTTCCTACACAAAAACTGCTGACAATAAGATTGTTCCAGCATGCCCGTGATTCGTCTTAAAGTCTTTAGCTAAGTATCCAAGTAAATTTGTTGCTAAACTGCTTAATCTATGTAGCTCATGCATATTTTCCTTATCGGCAAAACATATTACCTGCAGGCGACCCATTTGGATTTAGAGGATATCGTTCGGTGGCCTGGCCGTCGTGGTCAACGTAGCGGACCGGCACACAATTACTCGACAGCATTCTCTGCTCCAGATCTTTGTTCTCAAACTGGAATCGACCTGCACATTTTTTTTCAAATCCAACGGTATTAGGTAACGACGCAAAACTTTGTTTACACACTATAAACATCAAACGTTGCGTCAAGTGACGTCACAGTACTGATACGTCATCAGTGCCTGAAAGCGGCACGTATTTGTGACGTCATGACGTAATAACACGACGACAACGAGAGATATTACGTTCACAGTCTCATGTTCAATTTTGATGTGTGACGTAATTTTGACGTAACCACTCGTGACGTATACCGTG
>QXVZ01016204.1:0-15295 GCA_008931825.1 Phallusia fumigata | reverse complement strand
GGCTAGTAGGGTAACTAATGGGGCTATAAAATCGATGCACCACAATGGCATGTTCTACAACTAGTGATGCACCGAATCGCGTAAATTAGATTCGAACTGAAACCGAATATTGGACGTTTTTTTCCTGAATAAATTCGGCCAAATCAATTGAATCATTTGTGATGTCACACGAACCCATACCTTGGCCATGCAAAACAGTCGTGCTACAACAGGATAGTTGTGTAATTGTGTTGCAGTATTATCTTAGTTCTGTTGGTTTTAATGTTTCTTTGGCCGTCATTGCCAGGTTCCAAATGAATTACTGATCTTTCACCAGGGGTGGACAAAACGATAATGCTTTAATACAAACTAGTACAAAACACAAAAGAACAAAATAACATTTTACTGTTAAGCCATCGTGTTTACATGTCCATAATCTTACTTTGTAAACACAAACATCAATTTGGGTAAGACAAATATCAGTAAGGTCTGAACACTTGGTGTGCTAGAACGTTATTTTGTGTGTGTGCGTAAAAGTTCGGTTTTGACCGAATTGTAACAAATTGTTCGGCCAAAACCGAATGTTTGTCAAATCGCTGATTCGGCCGAATGACATATCACCATGACAATATCTCCCAGCTGTGAAAGTTTCATCATCAAACATTTCATGTCAAAATTGCATGGACAAGCTGCAGGGGGAGAAAAAATAAAAAAAAATGAAATAAGAAAAAAACAGAGTGAAAACAAAATGTGACCCATAATAAAATGTCTTGCATTGTTGCTAAAATGTCTCACCGGGATTTGAAGAATTTTAATTTCTTCGCCTAAAGCTTTTAAACCAGTCACAGAAATGCCGCAACCAATCAACCCCAACTTCCTCACTTCGTTTAAACAACAGGAAATGATTCTAATGTCATCATCTCCGAACAGGTTTCCACTCAGTCCAAGAAATTTTATCTGTATGAGATTTGACGAATATTTGTTGCAAATAATAACTGGACATTGTAAACAAAAAATGTAACAATGCGGCAATGTGTTTTGCAACCACTGTACCCCAAATTTAGTTGACACATTAATTTAACAACTAAAAATGGTTCTCACAGAATCTGTCACTCCAACAGTAGGCATCTGCATATTGACGATCACTGTGTAGACCTGATTCATATAATAACAGTGAAGCTATGCCTCAAACACAAAATCAGTCAATGGCAGTTTGTTAAAAAAGAGATATACATTTCACCTGAGTAGGCATCGTCAGTCTCTACAACATACAAACAACAGGGTAATAAAAAGGTTGAACAAAACCTTCAAAAAGGTTGAACAATTTTTTAACGAACAGCCATTGACTGATTTTGTGTTTGAGGCATAGCTTCACAGTTATTATTAATTTAACAAACGAAACAAATTTTTCATCTTGACAACAAACCTTATATTCCATTTTGCTGATTCTTTCACAAATCAACTTCAGTGTGTCTGAGTTCAGGTTGCAGCCGATAAGATTCAGCTCCTCAACAGGTCGATTCAGCTTTGGTAGAATTTGTTCCAATGCGTGAGCTGCAATGGATGAGATGGGGGTGTAGCTGAAATCAAATTTTGCAGGAAGGGACATTGCGAGGGAATCCATCTCANAATCAGTCAATGGCAGTTTGTTAAAAAAGAGATATACATTTCACCTGAGTAGGCATCGTCAGTCTCTACAACATACAAACAACAGGGTAATAAAAAGGTTGAACAAAACCTTCAAAAAGGTTGAACAATTTTTTAACGAACAGCCATTGACTGATTTTGTGTTTGAGGCATAGCTTCACAGTTATTATTAATTTAACAAACGAAACAAATTTTTCATCTTGACAACAAACCTTATATTCCATTTTGCTGATTCTTTCACAAATCAACTTCAGTGTGTCTGAGTTCAGGTTGCAGCCGATAAGATTCAGCTCCTCAACAGGTCGATTCAGCTTTGGTAGAATTTGTTCCAATGCGTGAGCTGCAATGGATGAGATGGGGGTGTAGCTGAAATCAAATTTTGCAGGAAGGGACATTGCGAGGGAATCCATCTCACCATTCGAACATTCTTGTATGTCAGTCACCAGATCTTACAAAACAACATGGAAAACGTTTATACATTAGTTCACTTGATAAGAAAAAAATGCTTTACTAAAACAATATCATATTTATGACGAAATACAGGCTTAATTGTGCTTTGTGATATCACAGGATATTGCTTTTGTTTTTTTGTGTTGTTACTTTTAAAACAACGAAAATTTAGGTAAAACAACTAGTCAACAATTTTTTATGCATTGCTATTTACCATTGCTAAAATGCAGGGCTCAGCTAGAAATAAATTTGGCAATAAAATCTAATTCCAAACTGAAACGAAACAGTTGATGCAATTTACCTTTTCCGTTTAAATTTACTTGTATATTTTTTGCGCGACAATTTTTAAACAAATTTGGTGTCTTTTCGTGTGATGGTATTTTGGAAAAGCACACCCTTACCTATTAATTGATATTCAGACACACCGGTTTGCATGAATTCAATGAGTTCCTGGCGAAATTTGACAGCCTTGTCTACAAAATGTAAGTTTATTCAACAATGGTTCATAGCTTTATGGGACATATCTAAACTTGAGGGTAATGCAATGACAAAACTTCTACGAAAGACATGCATAGGTGATGTAAAGATGGACTGTAGAACACTTGCATATAAGGTTGGTATTCACGTGAGTTGTTTTATTTTCATCTTCCACATATAACCCAAAGAACTGTAACTTGTGTTTCTATTTTTATCTATTTTTAGGGGTGAGTGATTTAGTGTGCATGTCATGGTAAGGATTTATTGCACATTTTGTTTTCGTTTTTTTGGTACACAATGCTTGTACACGTCTTTCATTGGCCCCCCCTTACCAGAAATTAAATAAAAAAGTTTTTAATGTTTCCACATCCCATGCTTGCACTTGGCACATTTTGCATTTATAGTTTTTTTCTTCTGTTTACCTAAAACATCCACACATGACACTTGTACTTCTATTAGGTTTATGTTACTAACCTTTTTTGTCACCATCTCCGAGCAAAAGTCCACACACGAACCGTCGAACCATTGCCCAGTGACTTGCATGGACCACCTGGTGGATGGTTTGGTGGAAAACTGCGACAGGCATAAACATACTAATGTGCACAGCTGCAAACCACTCCTGCAAAGTCTGATGTGTGAAATAAAAGTACGCCGTCTGGCCCTTTAACACTTTTTGGTGCCGAGATACGTTAATCACAATATCCTGGATATGTACACTGTACAACCCGTTTTTTTCCAGATCGTCATTAGTAAACACAACCGATTGGCGATCCATTCCTTCAAACGCCATTTTGCATAACCCTTCCAAAATGGAATGAATGCCACGTTTACTTGATTGGGCAAATTCTTCAAGCTTGTCGAGAACTGCTTCAAAAACCTTCGTTATTGTTTTAACTTTGGCCAAACCGTTCTGCGAGCCAGCACTAACAACAAACTGCATAAGAAGTGGATTGTAGCAAAGTTCAAACACTTGGGGGAGTTGTGTTTCTAAAGTCTCATATAAATTGTCTCCGTTTTCCCCAGCAAAATAGAAAAACAATGTTTTCATGCCTTCAATAGGAAGTTCACCGACAGAAACAGTAAGTTTAGGGCGAAACTTACATGGAATGGAAAGAACAGAGTGAGGCCTGGATGTAAAAATTAGCCTGGATCCTGGAAAAAAATTCTTACAGAAAAGATTTGCTACGAGCTGTTGCACTGGTAAAGGAGAGTCATATGACACTTTCGGAGGGTTTTCATTGTCCAAGGACCACTTCCATTGATCATAACCATCAAACACAAAAACACATTTTCTGTCATTTTTTACCATCCATTTAAATGCTTTGTTTCTTATTGCCTGATCTACATGTGCAAACTGGTAGTCGATTAAAATTTGTTGCATTTTTAGTTTACTTGTGTGGCCCAAGTCCATAAACCTAATCAGAAACACAAAAACATTTTGCAATAGAAAAAATCTTGTCAACCTCTTAGCCAAAGTGGTTTTTCCACAACCTGGTGGTCCCACTAGAGCAAGAAAATGAAACTTCATCATAGGTTCTACTAAATCCTTAAATTGGATAGATTTTGAACACTCAAACTTTTGCCTTTCTTCTCTGCTTGTTGATGGTACTAATTCTTTTTTCGGTGGCACTTCTTTGTCAAAGATGTTACTTTCTGCCATAGTTGGGTGGACTTCAGGAAATTCGGCTTGGTTTAACTTTACGTCATGAGGAATTAAATCAGGTTCGAGTTGTTGTAACTGATGTTTTTGGATTTCATCAGCTGCTCTCTGAAGCTTTTTGTCTGTAGGTAGCATACAGAGAGATAAAAATGTGATAAAAGTCGATCTACATAGCACAAGTTGTTTTACCCTAATTTACCTGCAGACTCTTTGTTAGAAGGCTTCTCAGTGGGTGCGTTGACATCTAAACAAAAAATTTTTGTAAGCAAAAAATTAATAACAAACGACTTAACATATTGCGCTGCTGCATGCTTTGTTAATAACAGCGATAGCTAGGGTGGGTTTGGCTTTTGACATTAGCTGGTAGTGAGCCAAAAAACACGAGACTAAAAGAAAGTTGAAAAACGGTTGGAAAATTGACTAAAGACACACTCTCAAAACTCTAACTACCAAATGGTTAAGTTAATAATTGATTGATTGATGTAGGGTAGAAAAAG
This sequence comes from Phallusia fumigata, assembly GCA_008931825.1. Taxonomy (NCBI): domain Eukaryota; kingdom Metazoa; phylum Chordata; class Ascidiacea; order Phlebobranchia; family Ascidiidae; genus Phallusia; species Phallusia fumigata. The sequence goes on along the minus strand of QXVZ01016204.1, from coordinate 10,585 downwards.
AAAACAAACAGAATAAAAACAATATGTGTCCCTTGAGAAAGGTCACCTATAAAAAAGGCCTAGAAGTTGAAGCAAAGCGAAGTGCCAAACTCCACAAGAACTAGAGATCGACTAATAGATGGATTATGTTCAATTGTTCAGCATGCTGTTCTTAACTGTTACAATTTAAACAAATATTGATAAAAGAGAACTTTTTAAACAGAAGGTTAAAAGAGGAAAATATCTCAGTTTGCAGTGCAAGTGGAGAACTACCTGTACCTTTAAGTGTGGCTCTCACCATATCACTATTCCACATACATTACAACCCTCTAAAAAAGAATATCTATATTTAAATAGAATTGTTTTCTAGCTACAATATTTTTTGTTTCTCCACACTCCCATTGCACATATGATAAACCCTTAAATATATTTTTCCATGTATAGCCATTATCTTTTATTGCATTGGATATATATTTAATACTAATTTTTTTAATTTTTTGCAAATAAAAACAAAACATTTGTTGACACCAACTTGATCGTTTTTGACATCTTGCCAATGACAATGTGAATGTCAAACATTTAAATGTAGTGACCTTTGGCCAAGCCACAAACACTTTTACTCTCTGTATATAAATTCTACACAACATTTAACACTGAACCCCTACAGACACCTAAGACATGGTTTAGTAATGACCTAAAGTAGGGGGCTAGTGGGGTAGCCACTTGGTTTATGAGGTCAAACAAAACAGATGGCATAACTCCATGACCATACCTACCAACTGCTAAAGTTTCTGTCCGAATCCACCAACCATTACATGGCAAAATGCATGGACAAGGTACAATAAAGGGAAAAAACAGAGTGAAAACCATATGTGTCCCCTTTGTGGAAGAGGACGGATAATTAGTATTACAGTCTAGCATAACGCTCTTTCACTAATATTGCTTTAAATGGAAATGCTTATGTCAAAAAACAAAAATCTTACTCATGTTGCCACCAACAATATTGATAGTTGTTTTGCTCATCGAAGATCCAGTAATACTCGTTTCAACAGATTTGGCTGAAAATTTAAAAACAGAATTTTGTTTATTGTTTAGAAAAGCCATTAAAAGTGTACGTACCTCTTCAACACAGGTTAAAATAAGTTGACTTCGAATTGACAAATGCCTACATATTTATTTCAAACTGATATCAGCATAGTAACTTCAAACAAATTTGTTACATATATTGATCATATTAATTTTTAGCATTGTAATTTCAAACCTTGTTGTGAAGAAGACTGGCATGGTGTCTGGTCATCTCGTTGAGAAAGTTGCAACTGCATATCTCCCCCAAAAAACACTTTGGTCAACATGGTGTACAAATATTTAAGTATAGTTAGTGATGGACCCACAGACAAATGGCAACGTCATACAAAATGTTGCATCACAACGGAGACATTAATCTGCTGCGCAAAACCATGTGACAGGTGCATCGAACAAAAACATGCGTACATCTTAAACTTAGGTGCGGTTTACCCAAATTGCATCTACAAGTTCTGCAAACTTGTTGTGGCAAATTGGCAAGCAAAGGTTTTTTGACCTTAAAGCAGTTGCTTGGAAAAAGCAGTCCTTAATGGGTGGAGTCCTATCAAACTGGTATTACTTGGGTCAAACAAGTTGGTAATACACTAACACCAAGCATTAAAACAGCAATGCTTAATAGGAGTAATGGCTTGTTAAAATGCACAAGGGATCGTCAACTTAATAGAAATATACATGCCAGTACTTGTGTGTAAAACAACTTTTACTTTCTAAGATCGTCAACTTTTCTATTACTGTAATTTTTTTATTGGTTGTGGAATCTTTTGTGAATGATATTACCTAAAATTTAACACCAACATATTTTTAAATGGAAATGCAAATTTTAAATTACAAACAAAAGATATATATCTAACAAACAGATTTACTTTATTGGTTTTCTGTATCAGTTTCAAGTTTCTTTCTTCTGCCATTTTTAGCTTTGAAAGACAATTAGAGGTGTTAATATTTTTGACCTACAGCAAATAAAAATGAAAGAGTTTAAAACCACACACGAGTTTGTTGGTATAGGCTGTTTAAGCAGTTGGCGTATTATGCAGAAAACAAAACATGCAGGGCCAGCATTTCCTAAACTCGCTTCTCAACACATGGATGATGAAGCCGTAATTAGGCATCTTAACGCGTTACCTGCAGTATTTTCGAGCTTCACCCCATCTAAACGCGTTTCCTGCAGTACTCTCAAGCTTCACTTCATCTAAAAGCGTTACCCGCGGGATTTTCGAGTTTCATTGTAGACAACTATGGTTTTATCCTAGTAGTATTTAAGAATTTATTCCTATCTAAACGTGTTACCTACTGTGTTTACGAGTTTTGCTACATCTTTACGCGTTATACCTGCAGTATTTTCGACTTTTAAAACAGGTTATCTGCTGCCTTTACTTGTTTTGGCCATTTTAACGAGTTCTCTGCGGTATTTACCAGTTTAGTCGCATCAAAACGGGTTACCTGTAGTATTTGTCCCATTTTTCTACATGCAACCCGCATGTAAATGTGTTACCTGCACGGACCAAGTGAATTACCAAGAGCACCAGCAATATTCGAAGGCACCCCACTGCAGTTGTGCTAGGTCTGCCTGTCTTTTAGTCATGTCAAATATGCGCTCTTCCGTAGCCCCGCCCCCGCCCCCGCCTCTCCCGTCTTTTGGTCCGTAACTTTTCCCGTCTGCCCCGCACTTCCGTCTCTCCCGCCTTTTAGACCTTGTTTTCCGTATTTCCGTCGTTCCGTATTCCCGTCTTTTAGATGATCCGATCGAAACCAACATTAAAAATCGACCACAAAAATGTTAATGTGCGTTGTTTTTTAAGGTCGTTTTTAGTATTCCAGCTTTTGCAATGTGCGCGAGTTTTACTCTGGTCAAGAAAAGCTGGTTGTTTTCGAAATTCGACTAATTTGATTTTTACACAGTAAATTTGGCAAAAAAGGGTAATACTAAAATCAGTAAAGCGGGAAAGCAGGAAATCAACACTAAAAACGGAAAAGTCAGAAAAAGTGGGAAAAAGGAAATTCGGGGCATTTCTAAAAGCGGGATAAAATGAATTCAAGAAAAACAGGAAAAGAGTGAAACTTTTCAACCAAGGCGATGTAAAAACATTTTACATCGATTGTGTTGAAATACAAAAAGACGGGAAATGTTTCTTTATTTGTTTATCACACAGATTTAACTCGTGCAAATCATGCCAAAGCGATCTAATAGCGTTTTGCATCGATTGGGTCGAAACATAGAAAAGCAAAAAAAGCGGGAAATGTTTCTTATTTGTCTAGTATACTATGATTATACCATAGAACTCTAATGTTTTTAGATTTCTATGATTATACCGTTTTAACTCGTACAAATCACGCCAAAGCGATCTATTAGCGGTTTGTATCGATTGTGTCGAAATACAGAAAAGCAGAGAAGGGAAGAGAAGGCGGAAAATGTTTCATATTTGTCTATTATACCGTTTTATCTCGTAGAAATCATGCCAAACCGATCTATAGCGCTTTCTATTGATGTGTCGAAATGCAGAGAAGCAAAAATTTCTGCGCAGTTTTACCACCATGAGACGGATTTTAGAGGTGGCTATGAAAAATAGCTGTTTGCAGTTTCCGGGATATTCGTAGAAAGCCCACTGTGCGGTACTTCTTTGTCGGGCGAATTTATTCTCATTTAAATATTTTATGACTCTTGTGTATTTTAAGCCTGTCGTTTTTTAATTTAGGCAATTGTATTTTCGCATGTAAAAATGTCAACCATTGGATGCCCGTGAGTTCATAAAGCTGTTACGCAAGAAAACATAAAATGCGCTTCATCCACTATAGATTTTATGATTAGTAGCAATATTGGTCGCAACTAAACCGCAAGGATGACAGTACGGTACGATACATTACGATGGTACGGTATGGTACCCAGCAGAAATCATCAAACGGTATGGTACGGTGGTACGATACGCCCTTCGCAACAAGGTATGCACGATTCAATACGTACCGTGTCGTTTCCTATCCTTAACAATAGAGGCAGTACGGCACGCCCTTCATAATAAGGTATCGCACAAATCAATACATACTGGACTGGCACCCATGCTCAACCGGAATATTTTTATAGTTTACATGTTTACCATTGAAGCTTTAATGTTTTTACCAGTGTTGTAAAAAGTGTGGTAAATTTATCGTTTACGGTGACTTAAGTAAAAAACTTATTGTTCAAATTTTAGATGGTTTCAGGCTTACCTCCAGTCAAGTTTTTTATATGACATGGAACGATCGGGCTAACTTTAAATCCTACACGCAGGTTTCTTAAGTTTCATTCTGCTAAAAAAAAGCTTGTTAAGGCGTGCAAATGCTACAAAGTACATGCCAGTAGAAACAAATGCGTTGCAAGACTTTAGGTTTTCCATTTTTGTGAAAGTCTTACCAGTTAAGACCAACGAACATGATATGTTACCCACGCAGCGACTAACCGCTGAAGCACGGCAAACAATATGAGCCCACATTTTAACTACAAATGGTCTTGCACAAAAGGGCATTTCAGCTACAATAGGTTTTGCACAAAGCGAGATTCGCATGCTGACGTTCATCTTTCACGTTCAAAAGCGTGAAGCTTGACTTTGTTTAGCGAAAAATGTTTTCGAGACAGCTGTTCCGCTTGACTTTTCCCCTGAGAATACGGGACGTTAAAACGAGTTTGTGGCATAGCTCATACAGAAACCTTCTGCTAAAGTTAGTTCCTATTTAACAGGGAGTACTTGCAACGTTTATTGAAGATTTGTAAACCAATGTTGAGTTGAATGTATTTTGTTTGGCGGAAAGGCAGGGTAGCATAATTGACAAACTGAAATTATAGCTGTGACATCTTAAACCACGATTGAGAGCAGGGCTAAAGTTGAACCAGGACAGAACACGCTGCAGCTTTATCTTCATTAGCAGCTGTAAAAAAATGTGGCCATTTTAAATGTAGGCAAGTTCTCTTTCCAGCCAGACTTTTGCATTCATAACGCCAAAATTTCAAAGCATGTTTCAGGTAATAATAAAATGAAAAACATTGTGCGGTACTTCTGGTTTGATTCGTATTAATTATTTATTCATCTGTTGCGTATGTAAGTAGGTCACGTTTGAAATTGAATATATTTTAAGGGGCAATTTTCAGTCTTAAATGTGGCCGGTTACATTTAAGGTCGTAACATAAGTAACTATAACGGATAAACAGTTGTTCTAACTTAATTAGATTCACCTATTTTTACCTTTTTAACCCAAAAATATATTTTTAGGTTTACATGTGGCCTTTTCAGACATACTGATCCAAATGTAGGCTATTACAATTTAAAACGTACATACGTACGGTGGTTGTCATTGGTTGTTTATTTATCCTTACAGCCCCAAAATACGTGTTTAAACGCTGCCTGTTCTTCCCAAAACGCAAAACGACGCGACCGAAAGGGAGTAATTGACAAGTTCATGATCTTAGCGGCATTCTGTTTGAAATGTTTCGCGCGTCACAAAGGCAATGTGCCCCAAAGGAGTGTGGGCCATGCGGCCCATATTTGCTTCTCTTGAGTTTTATCGTGCAAACATCGGCCGCAGCTATTCTGTTTGTCCACATTACGAAAACATAAGATAAGAACGACTTTCGTAATTGCCGCAGCCTGGCACAACCCGACTAGTACAGCGCTAATCCCAAGCGGAAGTTGCTATTGGTTGTGTTCTGACCAAGATTTTAAAAAATTGCAAGTAAATCGAACACCTGCCAACGCCAGTCAACAGTCTGTTGCAGAGGAAAAAAAGGATGGCCGATTATTTGCAACCACCAGATCGGGGTAAGTTAAACCTTAAAATAGTAATATCAGGGCTAAACTAAGGTGGGGGCGGTAATAAACCTTTGGAGTTCGCAATAAAAAGTGAATTCCGATAAATATTAAAAGAAACCAATAAATTTCTATCAACGACCAATTTTTTAGTTGTCAAACGTTGGTTAAAGGCTGATTCACGCCAGATGCGTCTACCGGTTTGCGGTACGATTTTTGATGTCGCGGCAAGCAGCGGGGCATTTACACCAGCCGGGACCAAAGTCTATCTATCAAACCTAAAACACTTTGGCCGTGTCTGATAGATAAACTTTGGTCGCGGCTAGTGTAAATGCCCCGTTGCTTGCCGCGACATCAAAAATCGTACCGCAACCGTTAAACGCATCTGGTGTGAATCGGCCTTAACACCCCAGATAGTTTGCCTAGAATTCGTTGAAAGCTTTTTAGAAAATATTTGTGACGCTAAAACTATTGACCGAACTTTTGTTACATCTAATAACATTCACGCAGCTATTCAGATCACACAGACCAACAAAAAGGGAACAGTAACCCTCGATCCCGCATCGATTCAACAGTTGTTTGGAAACGAAAAAGTGAGAAATTCGCCAATCTGCATTTATTCCATTTCTGGTCCACTACGAATGGGAAAGTCCCTTTTTATGACGCTCATGTTGCGGTATCTGAAGCACAAAGAGAGGAAGACGGTTTGGTTTTTTGTTTTACCTTGATTTTTTCCCTTTTTAAAAGCTTAAGTCAAAAATCACCCAGAGTTCCTGGTAGCAGGGTCGTTTGAAACCCTTCACTTTTAAACAAAATTAAATGATACTGAAAACTTTGAATAGAACAAACGGGATTCTTATTCTTTACCACTATACCACATACTAATCAAAGTTATGTTTTAGGAAGATGCATGGAAGGCAGACGAAGACGCGCAACTAAACCAAGGTTTTGAGTGGAAAGAGGGATTAGGAACGAGTCATACTCAGGGGATCTATATTTGGAGCAAACCATGCTGGCTTGAAACACCCAATCGGGAAACAGTATGTTTTTATATTCACAACCCTATTAACGAATTGTGAAAAATACCGATTGCAGATTGATTTACAGCATGTTAAAAAATCTAGTAAAGTGTAATTTTTGTTCTGCAACTGCTAAAATTCCTCCCCTTGTGAAGGTGCTTTAATGACTAACAAACATTTTTCTTTCCCTTTGTCCACAAAACGGGTTATTGATGGTAAATAGTCGTTGTTTTACAGGTTCTACGCTTGTGGCAAGCAAATTGTTACGTTTTTATAAGCATGTCCTTTCCAACAATTGGATTGTAATGGCATATAGTACAAAAATGATTTCATTTTACACAAGCCTTTTTTAGCATTTTTCCAAATCGTATATTTATAAATTTTGTACACACAATTTGCAGGTGGCAGTCTTCCTAATGGATACCCAAGGTTTGTTTGCTGACGAAAGTCAAAAAGATACCGATCGACTGCTTTTCACTTTAAGCACCTATCTGAGTTCCCTTCAAATTTACAACTTAGACAAGATTATTAATTCTAATCATCTGGAAAATTTAAAGGTGACAATAATTATGTAGCAAAACCGACTTCTAAATGCTGAGACAACATGTATCGGTAACAAAAATGTTTTTTAGGCTTTCTCTCGGTTTTACGACAAACTTCGTACAAACGATATCATGGGATCTTACCAGGTAACTGTACAACCTGTTTTCCGACAATTTTACTCGTAGATTACGCTTACACACATTATTTTTCAGTCGTTGCTGTTTTTAATGAGGAATTGGCAGGATAGGTCATATGAGTATGGCCACACAGGAGGAAAAATATATCTGGACGAAAAATTTAGGGAAAATGAAAAAAAATCGAAAGAGTTCAAGGCGCTGTGTGTCAACATCAAAAATGCGTTTGAAACAACAGAATGTGCGCTTTTACCGCATCCAGGAAATGACTTTACCGAGCGCACAGCTAAAGACCCACCAGCTAAGCTTGGCGGTAAGGAAACGTGTCTATTCATAACCATTGCTGTCTTTCAAATTTTCTCTCATGACAGATATTCGAAAAGTCTTTCTAAAAATTTGTGATGAAATTTTTCGGGAGATTTTTCGCGACCCAATTGTAAAACAAATCGATGGCCATCCTTTAACGGGAACTGATGTTGCCAACTTGGCATGCAGCATCTCAAACATTATTGAACTGAAGGGATTTGGTGCCGACGTGATGTATCAGGTATACGACAAGCTTTTTATGATCATGTGAAGATTTTTTATTTCTGTGACTAAATAAAAATGGTTCTCACAGAATCTGTCACTCCAATAGTAGGCATCTGCACATTGACGATCACTGTGTAATCTCGATTCTAAACAGAGAAACTATACCTCCAACACAAAATCAGTCAATGGCTGTCTGTTAAAAAGAGATATATATTTCACCTGAGTAGTCATCGTCAGTCTCTTATTCAAATAGAATAGATTCTATAGACAGCCATTGACTGATTTTGTGTTTGGGGCCTAGCTTCACTGTTATGAGTATTGATGTGTATGCACAAGTTCACGTGTCTAAAAACGCGTTCCATACAAACATTGTCTGTCCCTGACATCAACTTATGACGTGCGGAAAAGTGTAGGCCTTGTTAAAAGTATACCAGGTTTGCGGGACAGCAATGGATTGGAAAACAAACCTAAATTTGCTTTAAAACCTTGTAGGTATATACAACAGCTAACTTGCAAAGAATAACGATTCAATGTGAAAAGGAGTTTTTTCGATTGATTGAGGTAAGTTAGTAAAGTGCATACTTTTGTGTACGAATTAGACTAACGCAAAAAGTTTACAGGAAAAAGTGAAAAAGCCACAAACTTTGGAAGAATTAAAAAATATTCATCTTGAGGTAGTTGAAGATGCAATGCAGGTTTTTAAGGAGGCAAAAAAAATTGGAGACCCAGACGAAATCAACGATTACGAGAAAAACCTGCGATCTTCCCTGGAAAAGCGTGATTTCATCTTCCAACGTTACAACGATAATTTAAAGGTACATAATTTATGGGTATTTTTACTAATACTTTATTGCTGGTATTTTTTATTGTTATTCGGAGACCGAGGGCGTGAATGTGCGGTCGGGCATTTGCGTGTAGGAAAACTTTGTCTCTCACATCTTTTTTGTGTCTTACATGTGTCAGCAATTTGTCCAACAGTTTTTCGATTTGTATTTCAGGCCGACGTGAAGAAGTTGTATGGTGATTTGATCAAAACATGCGCCGAAAATTTTGATGAACATTTAAAGGTAAAACGTCACAGCGTCTCTTATGATTTGTTTGTTTGTTTGTTTCATTTTTTTCCCTCGGGAGGCGGAGCAATGCCTGAATGCGTTATGCTCATTATGAGTCCGCCGTCGAGCTACCTGCTTCATCGCAGTTCCGTTGGATAATTTTCTATTTGATTTTTTTTGTTTTTTGAAAGCTGGTGACTGGAATTTGGGTCAACCCGTCGGGTTCCTCTGGGTTGGAGCAATACCGCTTAAGCTTTTAGCTCAAGGAAACACAATCGGCCGAGATGGGATTAGAACCAACAACCTTGTGTACACAAGGCAGTTGCACTTTAATTTTATGCACAGGCCTTGTAAGTGGGCTGGTTTCTATGTCCCGCATACTAATCATTAAACTAGGCTTCAAACAACAAAAGCAAATCATGTTGAACGATATAACAACCAGCGCCTATTAGGAAGCCTTTTTAACAGAAAATTATCCCAAATCATACTTACTAACTATGCCTGTTGCTTTCTGGCAAAACATAATACGTTGTCAGGATTAAATGATCTAGATAACGCACACATTGGTTTTATCCTTACACAAAACCTGTAACCCTTTCGCACGCAAATCGCCACACAAGACTAAGCGACACACAAGACCACGCGGGCACCAGTTCCAAGCTCGATTTAATTTAAGTTAATCCCGGTTTTCCTGTGGCATATAAGAAAAACGAAAAGCATTAGCACAACAGCTATAATCACACATAAAATAAACAATGGACCCTACCGACTGTTTTATAGTAGCTAAACAGGTTTCAGGTTCTACACAGTAATATAAATATATCACCCAGTATGCAACACTGATGTAAACAGTTTAGAAATTTGGACACTATAGCTGCCAGTAACAAACAATACCAGTCAAATCAATTTACACTTCGTGTGTTGTTTCGTCAGGTTTACTTTACCACCAATGCTGCTGGAACATTTATTGTTGAAACTCTTTTCGAACAAATCTCCTCGGACAAAAAAGAGCAAGCTCTTAAGAATTTCGAAGAAGTATCACAGACCGACCCCCTCGATCTTGAAATCAACGAGGAATTTCATGATCGATTGAAAAACGAAATTGAAACCGAAACTAAAATGTTCGAGTTCAAAAACGAACTGAAAAAGGTAATCCGGTTATACGGCGTGAGTCTTAGAAACAAAAAGCTTTAAAACGGCCCTGACATAAAACGATTTCAACAAAAACATTTTAGTAACGAGTAACTGTGCTATGGCGTAAAAACTATTGGCAGTATGCATAACAAAACCTTCGTACAATGGCTTAGCAAAAGTTTTTTTAACTTCATGTGCATTGTAGGTTGAAATTGACATTTTACTTCGAAAAAAAGTCATCGAATCTCTCAATCAATTTATTGGCGGCGTTGAACAGGTAAAATAATTTTAAAGTAAACAATATTCTTTCAACTTGCATATTACTTTACTCTTGTAGG
>QXVZ01016200.1:0-10480 GCA_008931825.1 Phallusia fumigata | reverse complement strand
TTGAAGGGAATTTGTTGTTTTTTTCTCCCCCTGCAGTTTGTTCTGCACTTTCAGCATTAAATTATTGTTGGATTTAATTAAAACTTCTACTGCTGGTAGATAATGGTCATGGTGATGTGCCATCTGTTTCGTATAACCCTTTACCCCAGCAGTTGAATTGCCAGGCCTGAAAAATAAAAGGTTTTTAAAAAATTTAGTTTGCCACATCAGAAAAATACCACTAAATGTTCTTATAACTTGCTCAACTGCTAATTTGACTATAACATGGTGCTGATATAAAAATTACATGAATTCTTTCAAATACCCAATGTCTTTAGCTTTTACATGAATTTTTTCCAGGTTTTATCTGGTGGACAAACCCTGCGGTGTGCTACATTTTTTCTCTCCTACGCTGCTGTGATTGCAAATTTTGCTTTCTGTTTCTTCGCAGATAACCCACCAGCGTTCAAAGTATGTGATGTATGTTTTATTAATTTCCGAAGCATTCAAATCTGTTCCATCAGATCGTTATAAAAACCGATGCAGAATTTATTTCTCTTTTAAGGATGTAAACATTACTCACTTTATTATTTTGTTTCTTGACACTAAGATTTTAATGTTCCTGATCTTTGCCAAGTTAATAATTTAGATTTTCTGTTTTAGATTGTGAATTTTGTTATAGAAAGGTTTTATCATAACCTCGTTTTGCTCAGAAGGCCATGCCAATAAAAAATGTCCCCAAAAAATTCTTTTAGAAAATAATTCATTTTTTTTCAAATTCAATTGCTAGAAGGGGATACAGATCGGTCAGGTGCGGCAAATTTGTTTCGGTGAAACCTATAAACAATTTTTCTGTTCTAATTAGATCCGTGACTCAGGCGACATTCACATGAAATCGAAGAACGAAAAATCTGAAGTTGAAAAAACGCACAAAGCTTGTCCAGAAGAGAGCGCGACGTTTTTGTCGAAAATCTCCTTCTGGTGGTTTACACGGTAACATGAACCTTTCAAACCCTGCTCTTATTTTCCGCTTTAAAACTTTGCTGTTTTAGGTCATAGTTTCCTCAGGGCAGCTACCCTGTCTAAAAAAAGTTTTTTGCCGAAATTTCCCCTTGCTAATAAACCCCCCTAGTGGGAGGGCGCTGTTTCTATCCTTGCTTGTGTCAAGTGGATTTTTGATAGAGTTGAAAATGTTTACCATTATGATGCTCTTTAGTAGTAATATAACTGATAAAAGTGCAACAACTTAATGTAATGGATGATTATTTGTCATCTAGAATGGTAATACTTGGTTACAAGCGACCTTTAGTCGACCTTGACCTTTGGACATTGAAGAAAGCTGATGCCTCAGGAAATATTGCTAAGCACTTCCTGAAAAACTGGAATGCTGAGTTGGCAAAAAACAAGTAAGCAACTTACAATCGGTTTGTCGGTACTGTTATTAGGTTATTGTCGGACTTTGGCATTTGTTTGTTTCAGCAAATTTTTAAGACTTTTTTTGGAAAAAATAAGGCTATATTCAAACCATACAAAATAAATTTTTTTTCTGTAAAATTAATTTTTATTGCAAAGCTGCTACAGTTTTGGGTACCTTACCTGAAAAACAAATAAAAAAGCACATTTGTTAATTTGGAGCATTTTTGTTGCACTATCATTAGATTTCTTATCATAGGTGTTTTGGCTTTTTTCCATAAGTTCACCCTGTGTTGTACGTGATCAAATATTTGCTTGTATGAATCTAAGTAGACGCAAATCCATTTTATCTGAGAACAAACATAAAAAACGATTTATCAATTTTGGAGCAGTTTTGTTTGAAGAACGTTATCTAAATCAAATAATTGCGGCTAATTTGGGCCTTTCTCATATATTTAGTTTACAATTATTGATGATCAAATATATGCTGACTTAAATATAATAAATTCAAAATTGTTAAATTGTAGCTTTAATATTTATTCCTATTATACACGATTCGTTTATTCGCTGCGGAAATTTGTGTGTGCAATATAATGTGGTAAAGTTTTTGTTTATTTATTAGAAAAGTTTCAAAGACGAGCAAACCTAAAGATTCTTCAGCAAACAACAAGGATGAAGAGGTTTTAATAAAGCAACCAAAGAGTAAGTTGTAAAATATTTTGGTGACGATCAATTATTTTAGCTTTTTGCAATTGTGTAGCCAATTTGCATAGACTGTGAATGAATGCAGAATAAAAATGTTAAATCTTCACAGATGAATAAAACAACCCAAAAGTAAAGTTATTCCCAGGATTTCGTTGCCAGTCGGTGACAATTTATGAAATTTCCTCTATTTGTGCCTGTAAATCATTATAAAGCCTGACGTAATGTTCGAAGCTTGGATTCTTGGATAATTTTTGGATTCAACTTAGATATTTCAGATGGCATTGGTTTGTTTTTTATCCAATCAGAAAGTGGAAAGCGTAAGGGTTCGTTGCTATGGGCGATGTGCAAGACTTTCGGCCCATATTTCCTCCTAAGCAGTTTGTTGAAGATTGTCCAGGATTGCCTTTCCTTCATTGGTCCACAAATTCTCAGGTAAACTGCGGTTAATTATAGTTGTTCATGATGTTACATACATCAACAACCAACCTTACGAATGCAAGGTGGTTACACTAACCACTGGGTGATCTTAGAGGCCGAGCTGGGATTAGAACCACCAACCTTACGAATGCAAGGCGGTTGCACTAACCACTGGGTGATTTTAGAGGCCGAGCTGGGATTAGAACCACCAACCTTANCAGTTGTGGCATCGAACAGATGACGTGAGGCATGGCTATTCAGCCTGTTACTCACAACAAACTGGAATGCCATAATTTGGCTAGACAAGCCTAAATGGCCAATCTCCTGTCACCAGCTGCACTGATGAGACCTTACCGGTTGAAACAGTGTGCACTGTCTGCAGCTATATATTCATGTAAATAAACTGGAAAATATATTCGAGTAAAACATGAAATTTTAACTGTAAACAAATTAAGTAAACTAAAAATGTGTCTGTCATGTCTCAACTTTGTCTCTCAATTTTAAAAATTGTTGCAACTTTGTAAAAATTACTTGATTTTAAGCTAAAAAAACTAAAACCTGAGTGGGAAATGATTTTCCTGAATGCTAAATTAATCAAAATTTTAATTTCAGTCATTGGTTCTTTCAAACTCCGCTCGCAAGGAAAGTACGGTCGGCGAAGTGGTAAATTTAATGTCGGTGGACGCACAACGGTTTATGGACCTCATGTCTTACTTAAATGTCGTTTGGTCTGGTAAGTTTGTAAAATCACTTTTAAATTGTTACAAGAGTCAGGTTTGTTAAAAAACTATAACGTGTTAAAAATGTCAAATTTCATAACTTTTCTAAGTGAAAAATATGTTTTGATTTTTTATTAACAGTTTCGTAAGCTGGTGAAATCCTGAACCATGTTTTTAAAACTGGCTTTACAAGTTTTCTGTGTAATGGGACAAATTTACATGAGATTTTAATATTACTTTACCATGGGTCTTAGAGGGGAGTTTCCCACTAGGGGGAATTTTGTTTTAAAAATAAATTTGGAGCAATTTTGTAATAAATAAGTGTTAGAGTTTAAAATTAACAAAAAAAAGTTTTTGTAAATTGTAAGAGCTTAGTTTTTCCTAATATACTGACATAAACATATTATTTACAAAGTAAATTTCTGGTTGGGGGGGGATTTTGGCTTTGAATAAGGGTTAAAGGGGTACGTGGAATTAAAAAGTTTGAGAACGACTGTTATAAACGATGCAAAAACTTTATGTATATTTGTTAGGACCTTTCCAGATAATCCTTGCACTCTACTTTCTGTGGCAAGAACTTGGTCCATCGGTTTTAGCCGGGCTAGCGATCATGATCTTACTCATCCCAATAAACGCATTCATTGCAAGCAAAGCTCGGGCACTGCAGGTTAGTCAGGTTTTGCTCGAAGTTGAAAACAACTTTGCGTTGCGATGATGACAAGTACTGCAGATACAATATACTTCTGTTATTCCTGTTTGTACAGAAATGCTTTCGGAAGACATGAATTCAAAACAAAACTGTCGGAGAACTTGTTTTTAGTGAATACATTGAAATGACATCAACGCTTGTTGAAACAGTTGCATTGCAATGCATTTACTAAACACAAGCTTGCTGGTAGTTAAGTTTTTATTTTTTCTTGCGAAAACAAAACAACCAAAACGAAAAGATGGGAGGGTGGGTGAAAAAATCACCAGTCAAACAGTGACAGTAAGGCCAAAGTCGAGAATTTTCTAGCGTTGAATGAACTCTCATATTCTGACCTTTTACCTGCTTTTATCATAAAAACAGAGAGAGCATGGTCCACATCTTGGCATTCTTTCAGCGATATATAACAAACCTATCACATAACAGTAAAAAATCCATGTTTGAAATTCGTTTCGAAATACCCAGTTATAGAAGTTATGTTTTTTAATTAATTTTGAAATTTTTCTGTCTGACAAACGAGACCACTCAGTCATCAGACATGGTTCTTTTGTTAAAGTCAATGTAAATGTTGATTTTCATAACATGAAAAAGGTAGAATTGAATTTTAAACAGCTCAAACCTGGACATTGTACAGCCCTGGGTCACATACGACACTTTGTCTGACTCTGACTCACCCCAAATTACATTTTTTGTCAGGCAACCTCACTTTGTCGTTGCTTCGTAATAACATATACTCTTGCCAACTTATCAATTCAATACTATTTACTGCTTTTATGAAGAAACACAATAACTACTTTGCAGAATTGAGTCTAGGTTTTAGGCCCTTTTGGCCCTTGACAATATTTTATGTTTTTCATGTGGCAATAATAGCCATATCTCACCTAGCTATGGTTCACTGGATCTAACGTTTTTGTTGCAGAAAATCTTCCCAAATTTATAAACTTCATTAAAACAATCTTATTTTTGACATACGTTTTTAAATTAAACTGATGTGATCTATTTTTGCCGACTGTTTATCATTAAGACCAAATAAACACCCATTGTTGTATGTTGTTAATGTTTCAAGGTCAAGCAAATGGGTTTCAAGGACGAAAGGATTAAACTGATGAACGAAATTTTAAACGGAATTAAAGTTTTGAAGATGTATGCTTGGGAAATGTCTTTCAAAGTGAGAAACAATTTTGATGTAGAATATGTGTTTAGTGCTTTTTTATCTGTTATTCTGCGCATATTCTGTAGTTGTTAATTTACTGCATCACTGGATAATCCTAACATATGTTTGCAGCCAGCGAGCTTGTACTAAAACACTTTTGCTATCTTTGTTTCATATATTACAAGCAGTTTACAAATTAGTTGCAGGTAATTTGTGCAAAACTTTCCCATTCATAAAATATTTGTTAAAAAGAATTGAGAGTAGATAATCTTGGCCGAAAAATAACTTGTTTTGCTCGCAGGAAAAAATCACGGAAATCCGAAGCAAGGAGCTGAAGCAGCTTCGTCGAGCTGCTTACCTGAACGCCGCATCGTCGTTTACATTCGTCTGTGCCCCATTTCTGGTAAGTTGTTGTCAGTTTCTTTCCCACAGACCTAATGTCATAACTTGGGTTCAAATGTGTCGTTAATATTTGAGATTGAGTTTACTCACTTAGTTTGCTTTGTTCTTGTTAATGAAGATTCCATTTCCAAGGCAGGTTGCCTGCTTTCCAAAAATAATGCAGTGCTAACTACTTGGTAATATTGAAGGCCGAGCTGGGATTAGAACCACCAACCTTACGAATTCAAGGCGGTTGCACTAACCACTGGGTCATCTTAGAGGCCGAGCTGGGANATATCATGACGTGGTGGAAGCTTGTGAACTGAAATCGGACTTCGACATGTTGCCAGCCGGCGACCAAACTGAGATTGGAGAAAGGGTAAGATCACAAGGTTGCTGGTTCAAATCCACCGGTGGTTATATTCAGTCTATTATATTTGCGACATAAGTTTACTGATGGCTTGAATGCACTTGGAGTTGATGTGTGCTACATGTGGAAAATTACTTTGAGCCACTTTTGGCGTGGTGCGTCCACTCTCACAGCAATAACATCAAGGCACTAAATCAATCTAAACCATTTTTTTATTCAAACCTATCTTGTTGTTTAACACCATCCAGTTTAACATCGCCAGTCATAAATACGATTCAGTTTGTAAATTCCTCCATTTCTGTGTATGTCTGCTTGTCAATGAATTTTTGTTGCCATTTTTGTCTCACTACATTAAAATGCCAAGCTAGTTTTTTTTGACAAATTGACCTTGAAACATTCTTGAATAATAAGTTATGATTTATGGTGGGCTACTATGAATCATACAAAGTCTGTTTATCTGCAAACTAGTTTTTAATGTTAAAAAAACAATAACCTACGAAAACTAAAACAAATCCAACATTCACGACAACAATCGACATTGCAAATATCAAACAGAAACCCAAAGAAAACAAAATCAAAAAAGGTTAGAAACCACTGAAAAATTCGATCAAAACAAAACAAAAAACGAAATTAAACTTAATTAGAGCGAACACATTCCTAGCCAACCTTTAGCGCCCCTAGTGGTAAGTCTTCCAGGTGGTGCAAGAGAGCTTTCTCTGTCTCCGAGCTTTTAATTTTACTCATCGAATTCTGTGCGTAGATTTCCGCATTTACATGTATTTTAACCGATACTTTTGACAATTTTGACACCCTAAGTTTGGTAAATTATTGTTCCACTTTGCGAAAATTGTTTTTACTGTCTTTTTTTACTGTCTAAGCCGAGTTCACATGTTTTGGTCAAGAAGGAGTTGTTCACATTTTTTCAAATTTTATCACATGGTAGATGGGTGACTGAAGTTGTGCACTGACAAATTTTACCCCAGTTCACCCATCAGTTCACCCACAGACCCCTAAAGTCTCCCAAACCCTCTAATTTTGCACATGATGACCTTAAGCGGTGCTATATAAATAAAAATTAAGTTTATTGACTTTGTAACATGATTTTCTTCACAAACTGAATGAAAATTACCAAACTAAAATGTTTTTCACATTTTTTCAGGGGATTAACCTTTCTGGTGGTCAGAAACAGCGGGTGGCAATCGCAAGAGCGGTCTATCAAGACGCACAGGTAAGTTGAAACAAACTGTTTTAACCTTCGTCTGTTTTTATGTTTTAAATGATAATTCCCATGTTTTGCTTTCTAAATATAAAGTAATATAAAGCAAGTTTTAATATTTAGTTATTCAGTGTTTTATAATATGTATCAGTTTAGTTCTTATGATATTCAAGTGTTTGCTTTGTTATGGTATTTAGTTTTGAAATTTGAGTAAAATTTATTGAGACATTAAGCCTGGCTTTTTGTTTTAGGGAAAATAATAAATTATAGTGGCCAAAACAATTGTTGCGTCATTGAACAGCTTATACTGATCATTGTTTCATTGTGCCAAAGTTTCACAAAAATAATTTTGTCGCAGATTTATTTATTCGATGACCCCTTGAGCGCAGTGGACGCCCATGTCGGAAAAAATATTTTTGATAACGTTCTTGGCCCCGGAGGCTGTCTCAGAAAAAAGGTGAAAATAATAGTTGGTTTTTCATTTCAATACAAAGCGACAAACAAAAATGTCAAGCAACAATTTTTTTTCTTATTGGTTTTTGTTGTGTATGAGGAAAAACAATTCATGGATTTAAATATTTGCCAGACAAGTTTTCATTTGAAAACAAAGCAAATTTTCTGTCAACGCAAACGATTCTGTAAAAAAAGTTTATTTTGTTTTCACAAATTTTTACTTTCATACAAAGCAACAAACAAATTTTTTGTTTTGTTTTTCAGACGAGGATTCTTGTGACCCACGGTCTCTCATTTCTGCCTCAAGTTGACAAAATATATGTTTTAGTGGATGGAGAGATCACAGAGGTATTTTGCGGTTCAAAAAAATTTTGCCGAAAAAAAATGTGACACAATTTTAGCACAGCTGTGCTCCATTTATAACTTCGTTCGGCTTAAATTGAGAATTCAATTCTGTGTTTATGGGTTGGAAACACTTCTTAATATATGGGTGGTGACAGAGTAGGTAATTAAGCTGGTGGGTAATTAACTGAACTGGACCACAAAATAGCATCATTTTATATCGAGCATTGCAGAATCAGCACAATTAAGAAATTAGATTCCAACAACTTGTGAAAAAGAAAAATTGCTCGGCACAGAAATGGATAAAACCACTAAATTAGATTATTGCCTAAAACTTTAAGTTTAAAACCTTGTTTAATGAATTACATTTTTGACAAACTGTGAAAAAAGAAAATTTGGTTCGAAGTTTGAACAGAAATCAGTAAATATGGTGAATAAGGTGAAGAATCACTTGTTTAAAGGTCACACGACACAATATAGTTGCAAATAACTAAACTTGTGACAATGAAACCGTAAACTTGTTCATTCAGGTTGGCAACTACAATGAGCTGTTGGAAAAAGACGGAGCTTTCGCCGAGTTTTTACGCAACTATGCCCAAACTGAAGATGATGATGAATTTAATGAAGGAGACCCTACAGGTACGTGGAGTTTCCCTGGTTATACTTTGCATAATAAAACCTTTTATTCTCGTGATGGTGTTTTGTTCTCGAAAAATATGAAAATTTTTAACAAATAACTATTAAATAACATGAAACACTGTGACTTTACAAGAGGTTCGAAGAGGCAAAAATCAAGACCTACATATCTGTTGTTGCGTCATAAATGTGTGACGCTATCGCATGTTCGAAACTAGATATGTCATATGTGTGTGACGTCATCAATAAGTAAAGGTTGAAAAATATTGTAGTTATGTCGATGACTTCGGACATGTTTTCGCTTCATGAGGAGGGCGAGAACATCGATTGCGAAATCGAGAAAAATCCAATCAGCGATGCCAGACGGAAATTTGAAAGGTGGGTGTGATGTCATAAAGATGTTTTAGATGTTGGATAGATTTGAATGAAATTTTCACAGCTGGTAGATGTCGGTGTGTTTTCCGATTCGCTTGATCCCATAGCCCCAGTGCTTAGTCCTCTAAAATGGGTCAACTTATTAAACAATGTCAGAATGAGTTAAAATGTTTACGGTATGTAGAATATGCTCTATCATCGATTTCTTTGTTCAAAGTTAAAATATAGGAATCACATCAACATATTTGCACCTTTAAACTTTATGTTTGCGATAATTTTTCGTTCGTATCACTCTTTTAGACCTAGAGCCCCGCACAAACTGGGATAAAATAGCTATGATTTCTGTGTAAAACTTTTGCAGACAACATAGTCGCACTGCCATAACACAGAACGTTGTCGGCCCAACCTGCAAGTATATTCCGCTGAAGAAGAAGATTCAAGCAGAAAAAACCTGCAAGGTTCCATCTCCTAAGAAAGAAGAATCCGATAAACTCATCGCTGTCGAAAAAGCAGAGACTGGAAGCGTAAGCTTTCTATGTTAGGGTGATCTTAGAGGCCGAGCTGGGATTAGAACCACCAACCTTACGAATACAAGGCGGTTGGACTAACCACTGGGTGATCTTAGAGGCCGAGCCGGAATAAGAACCACCAACCTTACGAATACAAGGCGGTTGCACTAACCACTGGGTCATCTTAGAGGCCGAGCTGGGATTAAAACCACCAACCTTACGAATGCAAGGTAGTTGCGCTAACCACTGGGTCATCTTAGAGGCCGAGCTGGGATAAGAACCACCAACCTTACGAATGCAAGGTAGTTGCGCTAACCACTGGGTGATCTTAGAGGCAGAGTTGGGATTAAAACCACCAACCTTACGAATGCAAGGTAGTTGCGCTAACCACTGGGTTTTTCTGTCAATAAGCGAAACTCTCGACGAACAAAAACTTCTGTCTTTCAGGTGAAGTTATCGGTGTTCGTGTCATACATGAGATCGATCGGATATTTCCTCTCGTTCCTCATCTGTTTATTTTATGTTTTGCAAAACACTGCTCAAATCTACTCGAGCATATGGCTTTCAGGTCGGTTTAGTTTTTGCTTGATTGACTCGTGAACTTTCTATCGTCACTTTGTGTTTCTGTAATTTTTTGGTCAGAATTATTGGAAATTTAGTCAGAACAGGAATGGGTAGGGAAAAAAATTGAGATGCTTGAAAACATTGGTTTAGTTGTTTTTTATTTTGTTAGTGGCAAGATTATGTTCGTGTTTTAGAATGGAGTACCGACCCACTGAACGCTGATGGAACGCAGAATGGGACCGAACTCAGGTTGGGGGTTTATGGAATGCTCGGAATGTTCCAAGGTAAGAAAACTATGTCGGGATTTTTATCGCATGAAATTTTGTTTCTGCTGGCTTGAAATGATTTTTTGGATATTTTCTCACAAAAACAGGTTTTTGCCTTCGTTTTTAAAACACGCTTTTGTAGTCCTTCTTAATTCTTTACTTCATTTTTGAATGGACAAAACCTTTTTTAAATTATTAAAAGTGTCAGTTTCCTTCAACTGAAGGTTAAAACTATTTTTTCTGCCATTTTTTTGGTTTTGCTGAATGCTTTAGTTG
>QXVZ01016188.1:0-11438 GCA_008931825.1 Phallusia fumigata | reverse complement strand
TACGGTACACATTGAATTGCGCGTATTTTTTACAAAGGGCGTATCGTACCACCATCCGTACTGATTTTGACTGCGTGCTACTACACCGTACCGGCCATATTTGATGAAAGCAACAGCTAAGTTTTAGACTTTTACGCTATATTTCAACAGGAAAATCACAATTGCAATAAAAACCATCATCTCCAGCTGTCATCAATGGTAGTGGATTTGTGTCGCATTGCCTACAGCAACTCCTGTTTTTGTCACATTGGTCGATCGAAACTCGAAATAAATACGGCGTTTCGGCCCTCCGAGATTATTTTCATTATGGCTTCTGGCAATCAGTGGAATAAATTCGACCTTCCCAAAAAAAATTTGAACAAATATTGTATAAAAAGGCAAATATTTTTATGCCTCAAGGTATAGGTATGTTTCACCGAAGCTGAAGCTAGTGTAAACAAATATGTTTCTAGGACTGTTATTTCTATGTACTAGAGAAACGCACGTGCTGATTGTTGAGCGACCGCAGTTTGTAAACATTTTGTCTTCAGTTTTCGTCACGGTGCAGTGCGGAATTTTTAGATCGCTTCTCAACAATCCTTTTTTTCGTTAGTGAATAAGGCTCTTGAGCATCTGCTGCAAAGTAATTAAAATAAAGAAACAGTAACTGGAAAATTATGACGGATTCACCCCATTCCAAGATATTTGAAGAAATTGATCATGGTATGGTACTGGACAATGCAGTGTTAAAAGTTATTAATTTCATTATATTAGTTTAGTTATACCAGACTTTGCAAAGATTTTATTGTCAGAAAACAGTTTTACCAAAGACTAATTTTAAACCAGGTCCCTAGAACTGTTTTTTACAGGTAAAAAGAGTAATTAAATGTGATTCAAAGTTTTCCACTGTATGTTAAACACTGTCTATCTGTTTATTTATAATTGAGCTTATTTATATTTACATTCAGGTAATTTGGAACAAATCCGAAAAATTTATGAAGAAGAATCAATACCAAAAAATGTGTATGATGAGGTAAATTACTGAAATGATACAAGTAAAAAACTATCCATTTAGGCTATTATATGTTTAAAATACAAGCTTAAGCTTTGGAAATTAGGCTAAATCTTTATTTGAACTACTTGCATCACAAACTATAGGCTTGCTTAATAATGCATGTTCTTTTGGTAAAGCCTTTAGATAGAACAACCCTCATAAAGTTTGTAAATATTAACGACAATTTGTTGCTAATGGGGTCAGGTGGTTAAGATTAGTATAACTGTTAGCATCACATTGGAATTTGCTATGCTTAAAAATGCTACAAGCACCAAAGTAAATAATGGATTTAAAGGCAAAAATGAGAAATGCTACAGTTACCAATGTAAATACTGCAGATTTTAAAAAGGGAATAAAAAACACATGTACCAAGACCTGATGTTTTAACAAATGTGTTATAATTTAATTAGTCTTTCACCTTATTATCCAACTTGCAATCTGGTTGCAATCTTAAAGTAACGCTTTTTTAGAATGGAATGTCAGCTTTGATGCNAAATGCTACAAGCACCAAAGTAAATAATGGATTTAAAGGCAAAAATGAGAAATGCTACAGTTACCAATGTAAATACTGCAGATTTTAAAAAGGGAATAAAAAACACATGTACCAAGACCTGATGTTTTAACAAATGTGTTATAATTTAATTAGTCTTTCACCTTATTATCCAACTTGCAATCTGGTTGCAATCTTAAAGTAACGCTTTTTTAGAATGGAATGTCAGCTTTGATGCAAGCTGCCTACAAAGGCCACACAGAAATATGCAGGTTTCTGTTATCTGTTGGGGCAGATGTTAACGCAACATGTCATGAAAACAACTACACTGCATTAATGATGGCATGTTTGTCAGGTATATAACTGAAAATTTAGCTGCCCGCAGCTGACAGACGACACTGACCATAATGTATTTTGATAGGCAAACCAGAAACAGTGCAATTACTACTTGACAATGGTGCTGATAGTGAAAAGCTGAATTCAGTTCAAAAAAACGCTGCTCAGTTGGCATCATTTGTTGGTAAGTGAGTAGGTTAATAGGTAGAAAGTAAGAATTGGTTAAATATTCAACACTCTGGCAAGAATGGGGACAATGTCATGTTTAATGTTTAATACCCGGCTCATCAAAACAGCACATATATGCTATGAATCAACCGATTGGTTTATTTATTCTTTTGTTTGTTGGATTAAAAATAAAATATATTTGCCCTATGAACAGAAGTACTGCATTTTATAAAGAATTGTTACAACACTAGTGCAGTATCAAAGCAATTATTTTAATTTTTGCAAAAGAACTTTTTTAAAACTAAAAAGTATTTGCATTTCTGCATCAAATCGAAACCTAGAATTGACAACAGCAATACTTGACTTATTATGGTTCCCCTTCCACGAAGGGGACACATATTGTTGTTACTCTGTTTTTTTTCTTTTTTTCTGTCTAACTCGAGTTTGTTCCCACGTTTTGGTCATGAAGGAGTTGTTCAAATTTCAAATTTTCACATATGATAGACGTATCTGAAGTTGTGCACTGTCAACTTTTTACCCCAATTCACCCATCAGTTCACCCACAGGCCCCCCAAAATGTAAAATTTTTAAAACGGCAATATCTAAAAGAGTAAGTTACCTAGAAGTTTTCTATTTTGACCCCCCCCCCCCCCCCCCCCCCCCCCCCCCATTTTGTGACTTTTGTTTCGATTTACCCTTATATACCTTTTTAACCCCCAAAATTCCGTTTTTTCTTATTCCAGTTTGTTCCCATGTTTTGGTCAAAAAAGAGTTGTTCAATTTTTTTTTGTATTTTCACACATGATAGATGGGTATCTGAAGTTGTGCACTGGCAATTTTTTACCACTGTTTACCCTTAGGTTCACCCACAGGCCCCAAAATGTAAATTTTTTTAACTAGCTATATCTAACACATTAAGTCACCTAGATGTTTCCTATTTTGATAGTTGATACAATGCAAAGTATTTTAAAGTTTTTTGTGACTTTTCGTTTGATTCACTAATTTTTTACCTTTTTAACCCCAAATATTTAGTTTTTTGTTGACATGCCCTTTACTTCAGACATACTAATCCAAACGTATTGAAAATCAGGACATAGATATGTAGGGTGCTTCTTATACAGTGTTTAAAATTTTAGCCTAATCGGTTAAGTATTTACCCTTGCAGCCACAAATACGTGTATAACAGCTGGCTGTTTTGCCTCAAATGCAAAACAACCTGACACGAGGATGTGATTGACGATTTTATGACTGAAGCGGCGCAACGCTCAGCGGTTGGTCACAGGCTGCTACTACACACATAAACGGGCGTTTATAGGGTGCGGCCAGGCGGGCGTTTCATTTCAATTGTCTTGTTTTATGACGGACAAAGCTCAGCTGTTTATTTTACATCACTGGTTTAGGTGATTGCGTAGCGTAAAGAAATGCGTCTGCTAAATAATGTTGTTTAGGTGATACATTACAATAACTTTGCTTTCCCCCCCCTTGTACAAAAGCACGTAAGCGCATGGTTACTTGGTCAAGAAGCGTAATCATGTTGTTGTTGAATTTATAGCACATTACGGAAACCGCGCTAAAGAGATTCGTTAAGAGTTTGTTGCGGCTCGGCTAAAGGTCACTGTAGGTCAAACTATTTGCTGTGGGGTTTAAATTGTGCTGTTTACAATCCCCCCCCCATTGGCATCATGTAAAAAATGATTTTTTAGAATATATGTGGATTCTTTGTTTTCCCACCAATTTTTAAACGGATCACATTCTAAAACAATGCTACTATTCAGAAACTGCATGTATGTGGGGACCCATATGTTTATGCTAGCAGAAACAATCATGTTGTAAAATTCCAAGGGAATTCGGGACTCAATGTTATGCAAACATTGAATATCTCATTTCATATCCAACATTTCAAAGGAAATGGTACATGTGGAAAACATCAATTTGGGGTGTTAGTGTATATGGAATGAATGTACGGAGAACGCCACCTTTCTAGTTTCCATAGGTATCACTGATATCCCCATTTTTGGTTGGTTTATCATATGTGATAGGCTGACATTTGTCACAAAATATAACAGTTGTTTGCGAAACAATCATCAAAAAAAGTTCAATTGGACAAAATACTGTAATGCTAACCTCATAAGTTATCTGCAGTTGGTAGTGTTTTGATTGTTGATGATGTTTTAGAATCATCCATTAATTTTTGTTTTGAAGGTTAGTAATAAAAATGTGTCAGTGGTGGTTGATTGCATTCACATAAATCAATCAACTGTTAGGAAAAAATTTGTTTAAGCTATAATATTACAGCCAATGCACTTTATGATTAGAGCTCANATGACTGCTTGATTTTTTCTTTTTTCTACCCTGCAGCTTGTCCATTCATTTTGCCATATTAGGTTTGGGGAACTTGGATAAAAAAATTACATCTGGTAGAGATGGTCATGGTGTTATGCTATCTGTTTAATTTGACCCCATAGCCGTAACAGTGACCCCACTAATCCCCCAAAAATTGGTAAATTATTAAACAATGATTGAATTAAATGAAATATATACAGTTTGTATAATGTAACATTGCAGTGTATTGATTTCTTTGTTTAAGCCACAGCTTCAAAAGTTATCGTACCAGCCCCCTAAAATGAGTCAAATTACGGGACATGAATTAGGTGAAATTTGAACAGTATATGCAACATCATATTGTTGTACATTATTAGCTGTATTTTATTCTATAGCTCTAGTAGTTGTATCACTAGCCCCCTAAACAGGCCATCAAGTTAAACAATGTCCAAATTAGATGAAACTTGTACAGTTTGTATAATGTGCCATTGCAGTGTATTGATTTCTTTGTATGACCCAATAGCCCCAGGTGTTACCCCACTAGGCCACTGAAATGTTCAAATTACTAAACAATGTCTGAATTATGTGAAATCTTGACAGTTTGTGTGACATGTCATTCTGCTGTTGATTGCAAACTAGGGTTGGGTATTTGACCGGTCAAAAAAAATCTGGTCAATTGACCGGTCAAATGCTTGTCAAATACGTCAAATATCGGTCAAATACTAAGAACACAATTAAAATGAATTTTGCTTAAAAGTTAATGATATGCAGGATTGTAAGTAAAAAATAACAATAAACACTGTTCATTCACTTCAAGTACCCCCATGCCTTTCACTAAATCTTAACATCCAAAAAATATCAGCTGCGCTGTCACTTTAGTTAGGTGCTAAGGTTGTAAAAACAGATATAAGTGAAAGACATTGCATCGAAGGGCAACTACTATTTTTTGCCCCAGCTCTACCCAAAAGGTACAACGACAACTTTTAACTGATGCTGTAAAAAATCCAACCTCTTGAAAATACTCCTGTTACATGTTGTCCCTTTCCATCAACATCATTTTTTAAAAGCACGGCTGAGTAATAGCTAAACTAGAAACATGCAGTGTTGAATGGCTCTGCTACATCTGTAAATGCCACTCACATTGACACAACGTATAGACATATTATGCAAGCCGTTGTGGATAAAATATTAATGGTTCCAATTACCCAATGTTAATGGAAAATTTTGATTTGAATATGCACGAACTTGAATCCTGAAGATTCAATATTCTACTTTGAACATCCCCAACCGTATAAAGATTTTGGCTCATATCAATATTGGTTTGTGAAATGGAAAACATTTAGCNATAAAGATTTTGGCTCATATCAATATTGGTTTGTGAAATGGAAAACATTTAGCTTTCGCATCGTTATGAAAGTCCTGCATAAATAGTTGCCCTTACAAACACTTAATTGGTGTATTACAAAACAATACCCTACACTATTTTATTTGAAGTGTACCCAGTGTTTGACCCCTCACAAAAAAGTTCCAACTGAAAATTTCAAAGTAAGGTTGGGAAAATTGACAGTATTTGCTTTCGAAAGTTAAAAACATATTTGACCGGTTGAAAAAAGTGCTGTCAATTGACCGGTCAATTGACCATATTTGACTGGTCAATTGACAGGCTTGCCAACCCTATTGCAAACTACAATGTAGTTCTTAAAATAATTTTTACAAATTTTTTGACTTTAATTTCACAGCTTGTGCAACTAGTACATATATTGGCTTTGATTTCACAAATTGTGAATAGCGCAGATATGAAATATTTGTTTTATTTGCCAACATAAAAATGTGTAACTTAGTTTCAGCAAATTTGCTATTGTTTAATACTCTTAAAGTTTCCAAGTCAAGTTGTATGAATGTGCATTTTATTATGGGTCCCCTTCCTGAAGGGGACACATATTAGTTTCACTCTGTTTGTTTGTTTGTTTTTTCTTTTTTTCTTCTTTTTTTTTCTTTTTTGTCCCCTGCAGCTTGTCCATGCACTTTTGTCATGAAATGTTTGATGGATTTGGATGAAACTTTCACAGTGGGTAGATATGGTCAAGGCGGTGTGTCATGAGTTTAGT
This sequence comes from Phallusia fumigata, assembly GCA_008931825.1. Classification (NCBI taxonomy): domain Eukaryota; kingdom Metazoa; phylum Chordata; class Ascidiacea; order Phlebobranchia; family Ascidiidae; genus Phallusia; species Phallusia fumigata. The sequence goes on along the minus strand of QXVZ01016188.1, from coordinate 4,981 downwards.
TGAACCCCATAGCCCCAGTGGTTACCCCGCTAGCCCCCTAAAATGGGGCAAATAGTTAAACAGTGTCCGAATTGGATGAAATTTGGACAGTTTGTATAACATGTCATTATGGTGCAATATTTGATGTGTTTTACCTCATAGCCCCAGCAGTTACCCCACTAGCCCCCTAAATGGACAAATAGTTAAACAATGTCCGAATTGGATGAAATTTGAACAGTTTGTATAACATGTCATTATGGTGCAATATTTAATGTGTTTTACCCCATAAATGTTCTCCGAATTAGATGAAATTTGAACAGTTTGTATAACATATCATTGTGGTGCAGTAATTGATGTGTTTCCTGGTAGAGCTTCAGCAGATACTACACTATCCCCCTTAAATGGGTCAAATTAATAAACAATGTCTGAATTAAATGAAGTATAGAAAGTTTGTATACCATGTCATTATGGTGAATTTGTTGCTGTGTTTACCCTATAACCCTGGCAGTAACTAGCCTTTTAAAGTTTGTAGGTTGGGTCATAGTTACTTATATTATTAGTTCTGTAATTCATTTTCTGTTTACGAAAATATCAAGAAAAAATATCTGCTTCTGTTCTGTACATACATTATAGTGAACCACAATTTCTACAACTTTGCATGTGTGGGGACCCATGCGTTTTTGCCTGCAGAAACAATCATGTTATAAAAAGCTTAAGTAACTNATCCAATGACCAAAAAGAAAAAAACTTGGTTATTTTGCCTTTGACGCAGCTGCATCCCCTGTTCTGATGTCACAACTCTTTTGAGCAGTGGTTTCCCTAATTTCCTTGGCATTTTATAACATAATTGGTGCTGCACGCATAAATGTAAATTTAAACAAAAAGTAAGAATATCTTTTACAATCCAACCAAATCACTTCTTGCACCGTGCCAATTTCAATCTCAATGTCAAAAGCATGATTTAAACATTATAGCCACACTTACCAATATATTGATCTGCAGTAACCTTTGGCTGAGCTGCAGTAAACTGGGTTACAAACTGTGAACAATCGTTTTAGTGTCACGCTATAAATTTATTAACAATGTTTCATCCTTTGGTAGACCAAATATAAGCCTAAATACTAGAGATAGACCGATATGTTTTTTCGAGGCTGATACCGATTATTGGTTGTCTAAAAGGCCGATAACCGATATTTATTTTGTGTGGGTAGGGCTAAGGTCTCTTGAGGCGTTATCGAGAGTAAGACTCATAGATGTCGTTCAAAACAAGGTAGTGACACCGGACAATGGGACGCGGCTGTGTCAAAGCCAAAAACCAACCTATTTTTATCGGCCGTTGGCTTGTAATAAGGCCAATGCCGATAATCGTCAAAACGCCAAATATCAGCCCGAAATACTACTGCAGCCATGAGAGAAAGTCTGTTTTGTATGTAAAGTAGTGGTGTAATGTCAGCCACTGGGCTGCATCTGTCGTAAAACATGTCAATACCGGAGTTGGTGTTTTTTTCTTTTTACACATTGGGAAGTGTTGCGGGTAGGATACATGCAACTATATGTATATACTGACCAGTATACTATATAGAAACTAAACAGAAATGTTGTGCCACACTGTTGTTACATATCAAAATGGCAAAGGCATTGAGGCTGATTTTAGTTAGAAAACACCCACCTGACAGCCCCAAATAAATACCCATTTCTGTGTGTAGTAGCAGTATGTTATTAACCACTGCGCGTTTTGGTGATGTCATGTCTCTGTGTTTGCTGTTACTTTGCATTTTATTCAGATTAAATCCCTCCCACACAAACTGTGTATCAAAAGCAATGAGGAAGCATGTGTTATATCATGTGTTATGCACTTATTGCCTCAAACACTTGAACTAACCCTGGAAAATATTGGTGACTTTGAATTAAAGGAAGTTGCCATGTCAATACAAAACAAGGTAATATTTTTTACCCTTTTTGCTTTGAAGCAAAATTTGATTACTTGCTATTAAACTAGCATTTTATAGATTTTATACTTCAAGAAAATTTAATGATTAGAAATTACTGGTTGTGTTGTATAATGTACTAATACCTGAGTTTTAGAGTTTTTTTAAGTGACAAATTACCATTGCACATATACTACGACCTATTAAATAATAAAAATTTAATAATAATCAATTTTATACTTCAAGGAAATGTAATAAGTGGAAATTAATGGTTGTGTTGTATAATGTATTACTAACTGAGAATTTTTTAAAGTGACTACAAAGCGTACTAGAGAGGCGGTATTCTCCAAATGGCCATTACACATACATTATGACCAATTAAATGATTTTGTTTGGGATAGATTGTTTATTGGCGTTTTGAGCCATATCGGCATCAGCCTATTTCAAAGTAAGAATATCTTTTACAATCCAACCAAATCACTTCTTGCACCATGCCAATTTTAATCTCAATGTCAAAAGCATGATAAAACCATATTGCCACACTTACCAATATATTGATCTGCAGTAACCTTTGGCTGAGCTGCAGTAAACTGGGCTACAAACTATCAACAATTGTTTTGGTGTCGCGCTATAAATTACTAACAATGTTTCATCTTTTGGCAGACCAAATATAAGCTTAAATACTAGAGATAGACCGATATGTTTTTTCGAGACTGATACCGATTATTGGTTGTCTAAAAGGCCGATAACCGATATTTATTTTGTGTGGGGTAGGGCTAAGGTCACTTGAGGCGTTATCGTGAGTAAGACTCATGGACGTGATGTACGCGTCAGCCTGTAACGCACATGGCGGTGACAAGGAGCATAAAATACATTTACTGGAAGAGAACAGTCATTTAACGTAACAAGTTTGTAAAAACATTTTTTAATTTGCAACATCACAAGTGAAAATATGGGCAAGAATGATTTTTATGAGTTAAACGTAAGTATAAAACTAGAGCAGGAAAAATTGACCACTACAAATTGTCATGTATCACACATCTAACAAGCGCCAAAAAAACTTCTGCTACACGTGTAAAATGGGTAATAAGTGCTGTTTCAATCGGCGGTTATAAAACCAACGCTTTTTATTTGCAGCACAGTTTTGGTTCATGTGCCACATGTTGCAGTAATGTAATTATTTGATCAAGTGCTGTATATTCCATTATACTTTTGCTAACAAACTATCTGGCTCAAGCATGAACTTAAAAAAGGTTAGTGTGGGGCAGAGTAACTAAAGCATGCCCTGTGCCTTATTAGCCGATAGAATGCTTGTGCGACAAGATGTTTGGCAACCGAAGTTTTATACATTCAATTACGTGCTTAAGCCAAAATACAAGGAAACTGCTTTCAGGTCGTTGTTGACAAACACTTCATACGCTTGCTGTCGCGCTTTGCTATAAGCGAACGTAAATGTGTAAAAACAGCACTGGCTCAGAGCAGAGGCTCAGAGCATGCACAGCTTTGTCTCTTTTACCATGAAACTGTTACTGTGGTTGGGCAATATTCAAAACAGGGTAGTGACACCAGACAAATGGATGCGGCTACGTCAAAGCCAAAAATACAACCTATTTTTATCGGCCGTTGGCTTGTAAAAAGGCAGATAACGATAATCGTCAAAACGCCAAATATCGGCCCAAATACTACTGTAGCCATGAGTGAAAGTCTATTTTGTATGTAAAGTAGTGGTGTAATGTCAGCCACTGGGCTGCATCTGTCGTAAAACATGTCAATACCGGAGTTGGTGTTTTTTTTCTTTTTACATGTTGGGAAGTGTTGCGCTTAGGATACATGCCACTATACATATATACTGACCAGTACACTGTGTAGAAACTAAACAGAAATTTTGTGCCTAACTGTTTTAACATCACAAAATGGAAAAGGCATCGAGCCTTATTTTAGTCAGGAAACACCCACCTGGCAACCCTAAATAAATGCCCATTTCTGTGTGAAGTAGCAGCATGTTATTAACCACTGCACGTTTTAGTGAGGTCATGTATATTTGTGTTTGTTTAGCTGACTTCACTCACTCTTGATGGCAACACAGTAAGTGATGAAAATGCATCTGCAGTAGCTGAGGGGATTCACAATACCAAACAACTTTCCCTGAAAAACTGTGAAATGTCAAACTATGGTTTTTGTCAAGTTGCAAGAGCTGTATCACAACTTCCACAACCAGTAAGTTCACCAGCTGCAAGTTTTTGCCCAATGTAATGGGTTTCTTGTGTAAAGACAACAAAAACAGTATGCATTTATTGTGACTTAAGATTTTTTTGATAACATACAGTTATTTTTTGCAAATATGATTTTTTTTTTTATGACATTGATAGTAACAGTATAATAGTAAGATTGGAATTTTTAATTGNTTTCTTGTGTAAAGACAACAAAAACAGTATGCATTTATTGTGACTTAAGATTTTTTTGATAACATACAGTTATTTTTTGCAAATATGATTTTTTTTTTTATGACATTGATAGTAACAGTATAATAGTAAGATTGGAATTTTTAATTGTGTTTGTTGACATCAGTTATCTAAATATCATCAAGTTAATGAAATTGCATCAGCATTGGTTAAGTGTATTCACAACCAAGAGCGCAACTAAGGGGGTAGGTTTGTCCGCATGCCAGATACCTTTTTATTTTCTTCTATGTGTAATATGCGCATAAACACACTTGCCATAACTGCCCTCATACGACGCGACATGTATTCATAACTAAACTAAGGTTCCTCTTAATATGACACGGCATTGCACCAGTACAGCAACCTTTCACCTTACGATAGTTAAAATTAGAAGAACGTCTTTTGTTATTCTAACACCTAGCCTTGTTCTGTGATGTGTCTACACGATTTTAGTTTGTACAAGGACGCACTGATAACACACAACGAATGATAATGCACACAGTGACATAAAACATTTTCTAATCCTGAGACAATAATACCAGATATTTTAGCCACCTTTAGCCAAGTGTGAATTTAATCGCTTGGATGGTTTGGAAATTACAGATTCTATGAAAGGCCAAAATCGCTTTTGGT
>QXVZ01016185.1:0-10337 GCA_008931825.1 Phallusia fumigata | reverse complement strand
TGCTAATCTACAAAACCGACGACCGCTCTATCATCCAAATCAACTTGGCGATCGCTCTATTGTTCGTCCACGTTGCTGACCTTGCCCATGACATTGGGGCGAGGGATTCAACCTCCTGTGTTTTCGAAGCTTTCGTTTTCCACTTCTTCCTCATTGCAACAGGTTCGTAGGTTATCAGCAATTCTTGTTTAGTTTGTTTAAAGCTAGGTGGGAACATAAGTTTCTTTACGTTGCGCAGCTATTTCCGGCTTGGTGATTGATTTAGTGCAATTGTGTCGCTATGATTTTCTTTCACTCTTAAGTTATTACCTAATTAAAATCTATAATCTTCCTGTCCTAGAACACTGGTTTTAACCTATGGAGAATTACGCACAAGTGGTTAAAGTCAAGGAAGCAGTTGGGTAATTAGGTGAACCTGTTTGCTGAAAATATCACTGTTTTACATGCGTTATGCTCATAATGAGAGCACCGTCTGCCACATTGCAGTTCCGTTGGATGATTTTTATTCGATTTTTTTCAGTTGGTAACTTTCATTTTCGTCAAACTCATCGGGTTTCATTGGGTTGCTTATTATCGAACTCCTTTTTACCAAATAAAATATACATTTTAAACTATTTTGCTTCTATCTATTTCAGGGATGTTTCTCCTACTTGACGCCATCCGGGTGTGGGCAGCAATCTGGAATCCTCTTGTGTTTCGTGGTGGGGACGCAAACTGCCGGAACATAGGCTTCGTGATCGTGGGGTGGTCAACCTCCGCCTTCATCGTTATTCTAGCGGTCGGTATCGGGGTTTCCAACAACACTTACCTGGCACTGAATCCACTTTACACAGCATGTCAGGCAAATCCCGGCACTATTCTGAAGTATGACACCTGCCGATGTGCCAGTGGCACTGTCTCGTTCGTGGCAAGTGTCATCTTTCCACTGTCACTCTTTCTGCTTGCCACCTTTGCTGCCCTCGCCAAAGCAAAGTGGACTCGACTTTATGGGACTCCGGAGGAAGGAGTCGTGGATGAGGAGAAGATCAGGTTTGCCAGGGATGTGGATGAAGCCATCAGATCCGTCTTCATCTTGACTGTGGTATTTTTGATTGCGTGGATCTTCGGATTTAGCTCTGGTAAGTTTTGATTGCTTCTAAAAAGGATATCGAGTTGCCATCAAGTCTTGTTTTTTTGAAAACCATCCCTGAAATAAAACTGACCCTGTAGGTACTGTTTCATTGCTGTTCATAGAAACAAATGATGTGAATCGTACATTACAAGGAATTAGCTCGTTACAGACGGTGGTTATGTTCTAACTTAGGGGCATATGACACGTTGACGTTTGTGTGCCAAACTGGAAATTTTAATGTCTGTTTGGAGTCTTGTAACATATAGGTAGTTAACGCTGCTTAGTAAAAGTTAGATGGGTTTCGACTTCAAACATAACCTGGACTTTGTAGGAACTTTAAAAGGAACGTTGAAATATGTTTTATTCTCCAGTGTTTTTTTTTGATTTCAGGTTTCGGTAGCATCTCAGCCTCACCAGTGCTTCTCTACTTCTACACGCTTGCAACAGGCGCTCAGGGTTTATCATTGTTCGTCATATATTGTCTCACTGACAAAACCATGAAAATAGATTTCAGGTCAACAGAAGAATGATCTTTGAAGCATTCTGTCATTAAAACTTATTAAACAAAGAGAATGATTGACCTACATTAGTTCCATATTATCCTGTTTTTCCACCGTATAAAAGTGTGTGTTGTTTATTACTTCCTTTTTTAGGAGCAGCATAGGCCAAGCGGTTAAGTTTTTATGCAACTAAAACCTGTCAAGCCCTACAAATACCATAAGTTGCCTTTCTATCGTGATTAGGCTTTCTTTTGTATTCTTAACACTGCAAAAATAATTTTTATTCTACTGTCATTGAGTGATTGTTTTGTTAATTTTTTTCTCACAATAAACGTGAATACCATCGGGGCGGGTTGTGTCTTGAAACTGGCGCAAGCGCTGGTATAGTTTTCTATGACTTCCTTGACAATAAATCACTGTCCCAAATGCCTCTCTTCCTGGGAAATGGTGTTATGCGGTATGTTGGGAAAGGATGGCTGTAAGGTACGGTGCCCTTAGCCGAGCAAAGACATATGTTTTTTTTTCGGGGGGCAAATATAAATTTTTTGGGGGGGTGGGACCTTTTTGAGAANGGTTAAAGTCAAGGAAGCAGTTGGGTAATTAGGTGAACCTGTTTGCTGAAAATATCACTGTTTTACATGCGTTATGCTCATAATGAGTACACCGTCCGCCACACTGCAGTTCCGTTGGATTATTTTTATTCGATTTTTTTCAGTTGGTAACTTTCATTTTCGTCAAACTCATCGGGTTTCACTGGGTTGCTTATTATTGAACCCTTTTTTACCAAAGAAAATATATATTTTAAACTATTTTGCTTCTATCTATTTCAGGGATGTTTCTCCTACTTGACGCCATCCGGGTTTGGGCAGCCATCTGGAATCCTCTTGTATTTCGTGGTGGGGACGCAAACTGCCGGAACATAGGCTTCGTGATCGTCGGATGGTCGACCTCAGCCTTTATCGTTATTCTAGCGGTCGGTATCGGGGTTTCCAACAACACTTACCTGGCACTGAATCCGCTTTACACAGCATGTCAGGCAAACCCCGGCACTATTCTGAAGTATGACACCTGCCGATGTGCCAGTGGCACTGTCTCGTTCGTGGCAAGTGTCATCTTGCCACTGTCACTCTTTCTGCTTGCCACCTTTGCTGCCCTCGCCAGAGCAAAGTGGACTCGGCTTTACGGGACTCCGGAGGAAGGAGTCGTGGACGAGGAGAAGATCAGGTTTGCCAGGGATGTGGATGAAGCCATCAGATCCGTCTTCATCTTGACTGTGGTATTTTTGATTGCGTGGATCTTCGGATTTAGCTCTGGTAAGTTTTGATTGCTTCTAAAAAGAATATCGAGTTGCCATCAAGTCTTGTTTTTTTGAAAACCATCCCTGAAATAAAACTGACCCTGTAGGTACTGTTGCATTGCTGTTCATAGAAACAAATGATGTGAATCGTACATTACAAGGAATTAGCTCGTTACAGACGGTGGTTATGTTCTAACTTAGGGGCATATGACACGTTGACGTTTGTGTGCCAAACTGGAAATTTTAATGTCTGTTTAGAGTCTTGTAACATATATGTAGTTAACGCTGCTTAGTAAAAGTTAGATGGGTTTCGACTTTAAACATAACCTGGACTTTGTAGGAACTTTAAAAGGACGCCAAGGTACGTTGAAATATGTTTTATTCTCCAGTGTTTCTTTTTGCTTTCAGGCTTCGGTAGCATCTCAGCCTCACCAGTGCTTCTCTACTTCTACACGCTTGCAACAGGCGCTCAGGGTTTATCATTGTTCGTCATATATTGTCTCACTGACAAAACCATGAAAATAGATTTCAGGTCAACGGAAGAATGATCATTGAAGCATTCCGTTATTGAAATTTATTAAACAAAGAGAATGACCTACATTAGTTCCATATTATCCTGTTTTTCTACCGTATAAAAGTGTTTGTTGTTTATTACTTCCTTTTTTAGCAGCAGCATAGGCCAAGCGGTTAAGTTTTTATGCAACTAAAACCTGTCAAGCCCTACAAATACCATAAGTTGCCTTTCTATCGTGATAAGGCTTTCTTTTGTATTCTTAACACTGCAAAAATAATTTTTATTCTACTGTCATTGAGTGATTGTTTTGTTAATTTTTTTCTCGCAATTAGCGTGAATACCATCGGGGCGGGTTGTGTCGTAAAACTGGCGCAAGTGCTGTATAATTTTCTATGACTTCCTTGACAATAAATCACTGTCCCAAATGCCTCTCTTCCTGGGTAATGGTGTTATACGGTATGTTGGGAAAGGATGGCTGTAATGTACGGTACGATCGTACGGTGCGCCCTTAGCCGAGCAAAGACATCAAACATGATTACCGAATTTCTAGTCCATACACTGCAAGCCCTTTCACCCCCCTTGGCTCCTTCCGTGTACGCTGCTACCATTGTTATTGTTTAGAGTAGTGCAGTTATTCCTAGCCATTTTCCTTAATGACACTTCTTTGAAGTTACCAAATAATTAAAATTAAATCTTAAAATCAAAAAATGTTGAGAAAATATTTAAAAAAAATGTGTCTGAATCATTGTGGACTACTATGATGTTTGTGTGAGAAGACATTGCCGGGAGAATTTAACTTTAATTTTGTCGACTACTTATAATGGTTTGTTGGTAAATTGCCGCAAAATAAAAGCTTGAGAAAAGTTTTTCCATTATGTAAGTCGTTTTGGTCGTTAACTTAGTTTGCTTGTTTGTTTAGAAAGTGAATACACAGACAAAGTAGCGGTTTGTATTATTTAATGGCTTATCCCCAAAGTTTCTCAGCTGATAAAGAAGTTTTTACTTCGGATGATATTATCCAGGGTGGCTTAGTAGATGGTAAGTTTGGTTCAACAACTCTGCTGCTATAAAATGTAAAATCTGACACACACAAACTTGTTGGTTTGTTTTTCTGTCAAATAATCTTTTTATTTTAAAAGTTAGGCGTTTTTTTTTTTAATCGATTTAAAAAACGTGCCTTTTGCAAGATTAATACTTCCCCACAATCAAACAAATCGCTCTGGCACATGGTCACTTGAGTATGTTTTCCAAGCTACAAGTGAATTTTTGTTAGCCCAAGTCTCACAGACATTTTGGCTGTTTGTCACAAATCATTTCACCTGTTTAACCAAAATCACACAAAAATCGCGCTGAATAACACTATAACATAAAAATAATTGTTAAATTCCTGGTAAAAGCAGAATTTTTTAGCTAACATTTCAAAGTTATTCTATCAGTTTAACCCCTAATCACAAGCATGTTTACAATGGATTTCCCTTTTTTTGAAAATGCAAATATTAGTTAAAATATTTTTAGATGTGGATGCTTTTGAGGTTGTGCCCTCCCCACAAGAGTTGCATAAAAAGTATCAACAATTTCTTAGAGCTAATGGGTTTGTATTTTCATTTTGTGTTATGCTAAATATATCATACATTACTTTTTGTATGTAAAATGTGCTTTGCTCTCCAGTGCTTGAACATAGAGATTAGTTGTTGTATATATTAAAGTGTTCTTAGAACCTAATACTCTTCAAAACTGTCTGATTACTTTTATTGTTTTATCACGAGGTTTTCAGCAGTCCAAAGTTTTGTCTCACTTTGCATTGCACCTAATTTTAATCAATTATTTTTAACTTCCAAACAATAAAATCTTTATGTGGCATTATTAAATTCTCAAAACATATTTTGTTACATCTGCTACATATGGACTAAGTGCAATTGTAGAATGAAAATTATTTGCAGTATTTTGACATTTGTGGTAATCTTTATCTGTTAGTTTTTTAGCCATTTTTGCAAGTTTATCATATTAATAGTATTTGTACACAAATTGAATAATTGGTATTATAGTTCTAGAAACAATAGTGCAGAATGGCAAGATGAAATGGTCTTCACTGCAGGTAAAGAATTCTGTGTTGTACCAAGCCTAAATATGGTTTTCAAAATAATTTATGAATAGTAACAGCATCAAAATGAAGTAATTAGTAAAGTGCCTTAAACGTTAAAAAAGTCAATCATTATTAGCTTAAACTGAAAAATACATAAATATGGCCGAAATTGTTGGCATCCTTATTATTGTTTTGTGGTGATTTCTCAAATTCAGATTTATGTGAAATTCTTTTGTAAAAAAAACGTTTTTTGTTACCTGCAGATGAAGCTTGTGATCTATCAGACACCGCTTGTTCAAGTAACGGTAGTGATTTTTCATTTAATGATGGGTGAGAGTTGGCTGAATGTAATTGAACCAATAAAATATGTGTGTACTTTTGTTCTGTCAATAACAAACCGAACATGCCAAACACCCCAATGTGTTCTATTTGTTACAGCTTTTTGTGGTGGTGATGTTACTGCATACCACCTAGTACTAGAAAAAGGAATCTTAATCGGATACCTTTTTATTTGTTTAAATGAATAATATAAATCTGTGAAGAACGCAATTTGATTTGTTGCCTGTGTGATGTTTGTGTACTACTGGTTTAAAAACACTGCTTTAAGGTCGCTGTCAATCACTACAAAAAACATTGATGGATTAAAAAGTTTTTGTAATTTATTTTGACAGTAGTTTTCTAGTTGTTAATTTTTAGAAGCAAAAGTATTTTATGTTTTAAATTTATTCAAATTATTTTTCAGTGACGTGGCCGAGCTTATACAAAAAAACAAATCCTACCGGCAAAGAAATAGTGAGCTGAGATCGAAAAATGACCAGCTGCTCCGAAACCTTGAAACCTACGAGGACGAGTTGGAAAAACAAAGAAGGAAAATTATTGACCAGGAAAAAGAAATCAGAAGGTTTTTATGGTCTGCGTTCCACCACAGGCTAGATTGCTGGGGAGTGTCAGACAATTGGGGCAATCTTTTCTTTCTAAAGATACACAACCTGTAATACTAATGAGATGCGATGGTTTTAGTGTTAAAATCAAACAAAAATATGTCCTTGGGTGTTGGATGAAAATATTTTGCACCTTATGGAACTGATTTTTAGTTTACAGGAAGGCCAACAATATTAGTACGAGATTGTTTGTTGACTGTTACTGTTGAAAAAATTTGCTTTTAAGCAGTTTTTTTAGCAGTTGCCTGTTAAATCTGTAGTTCTGCTTCTTTAACCTTCCAAACTCAGTGGGCACAACCTTTAACAGTTTAGTTCAGTTTATTGTTTCGAAAGAAACAAGAAAGAAAATACTAGCAGCTGTAACATAACAATGTAATTGACGCAGGGGCAGCGAAAGACCATTTGGTCACCATGTCGAGCTGCCTTCGACATACAACTGTTTTTGTGTTTAGTTTTCACAAATAATTAAGGATACTTTGTGTCTGCTTATTGCACTAAGAATCCATACATGTGCAATGTAGAAATACATTCGTTGCAATATTTATTCCTTAAACTAAATCTTTCCAACTTTTGACCTAATAGATATATGTTATGTGACAATAAAAGATGTAGTTTTTTTGGCAGCGTGGGATGTGACTAACTTTTACTCATTATCATACGACTTTCAGCAGATTTTGGTAAATTATTTAAAATGTTATTACTGCGTAGGCACAGTCTGTTTGTGTTGCTTGAATTTTTGTTGTTGATAGACACACAAGAGAACAAGCTGGACAGTTAAACATTCTTTGTTTTATCTTAATACCCACTTGTTTACATATTTTAGCTGCCATGAGATCAATCGTGAGCGCGAAAATCTTCATCAGGAGATGGAAGTGATGCAGATCGAGATGAAGGATGCTGCTGAGGAAAAGAAGATTTTGGAGGAGGAGCTTAAGAGGAAGAAGAATGACGAGGAAGAGACACTGGCTGTCCTCAATAGCTTGAGAGACCAGGTTTTAAACTTACTGCGAATGATAATTAATTTTATAAATTATACATGTGATGACATTTTTGTGCTATACCAACGTTTACTACTATATTATGCAAGTTTAATAAGCACACATAATTAATTTTTGTTTTTAGATTGCTGAATGAAAAGTTTACTGTCAAATCTAAAACTTTACTTGAAAAACTAAAAAATTTTTGATGATGTAAACAGCTCACCTTGCTCACCTTTTTAATCATTTTATATTACTAGTTTTTGTTTCAAAACAAAACCAGGATTTTCCTTTTTTCTTCCAATAGTATGTACTTAACACATGATTTCTGCCTTTTTTACAGATGTTGACAAGTGAATGTTAAATTTTTTGCAATCACTGTACACAAGTTCTGCAGTCTAATTTTGTTGATTTTAAGGTGGACACACTGAGCAATGAAGTGAGATGTCTCAACGAAATAAACCATTTAAATCGGGATGAGACTGCTGAACTAAAGGTGATTCCGACAATGCAAGATGACCTTCACTTAACCTTGGAATAATTCTACTTGTTTTTAGGAACACTGTGACAAATTGCAAACTGATCTGGAGCTGAAATCATATGATATTGACCAGGTTTGTGACTTTTTGCTAAATTTTGTTTGATCTGCAATAAGCAGGAGTGAATTTGAAAACATATATTTGGTTTTTTTGCTACAGACAATTTAATTTACAGAGAGAAGAAGTTATTAAAGGGATGAAATCGCAGCTGGAGGAATATATCATCTTGCACAAGGTATAAGTTGATGCGGTGAATGTTACTGTATGGATTGGTCAAATGTAAACTGTGTAAAAGATATACAATTCATTGAAGCAANGTATGTCGCCCTTGTACATACAAACCTTTTTGTTTAAAAAAAAGACTACAGATATAATTAAATTAATTTTAAAATAAATTTGGCATAACAGGTTTCAAATTGCAAACATGCAGTAAACTTTGGTTAATTCAGATTCGGTTAATCTGGATGAAACTGGATGTACAAGGATTTGTAATGTTTTTCGTAACAAAACACTTGGGGTAATCAGGATTACTTATTTCTGATTTTCGCTTAACAATGTCAAATTCTTACACCAAATCATGTTGCAGTTACATGTTTATTCACAACAACTGCTTACTATTACATACTTCACTGCATTGTACTCCACATACACAGTCTACCATGATGTAACATCGTAACCACTCCACTGGCTAACCTTCATTATAACCTGAGCATGACATTCAATTTCATATTTGTTGCCAAATGCTTTTTGAGTATTCAGTGCATAAGTTTATACTGTATTGATAAATTTAGTATATTTTGAAAAATTCTATCATCATTGGGTTGTTAATGTAGTAAATTATTGTAATTTTTTCGATCAACAACTATCTAGATAACGTCAGGCTTGAAACAATCGATTTCGGATAATTCGAATCTTCGCCTAGTCCAGATAAATTTGTAGGTCCAATCGAGTCTGGATCAACTATTTACTGCATACGTTTTTGTTGTTTAGTTATCAAAGTTATTTCAAGTTTCCTGATGAAACAATGTCGGCCAAATCTCCAAGATCAGGAAACACGATTTGTAATCTCAAGTCAGAGTTGGCTGCAGCTGATCAGGTGACAACTGTTTGTTACTTTACCAGAGATGAGCTAAAACTGTATGACTTGTGTTAAACAGTGCACTCCCCCTGAGCAATTATGCTTGGTAAAGAATATCTTTGTATCGCACACATATCATCCCAGGTCTTCGTTATTTTTATGAACTGAAATGAATCAGCTTTTAATTTCCTGGACACAATTGTACCAGTTGGGTTTATTTAGCTTGGTGAAAGAAATTATAGCGACACAATACAACTGAAGCATTCAGATTTGAGAAACTATGTTAAAATATGTTGGGGTTGGAAATTGGTAGTAGGAATGTTCAAAGTACAATTTCAAATCCTAAAGATTCAGATCCGTGCAGATTAGAATCCAATTTTGCCATTTGTCTCGGGTAATTGGATTCAATATTCTGGATTCGAAACAACTATTCTAGAATAGCCAGCTATTCTATTTTGAACATCCCTAATTGGTTGTAACCGGAGTAACACTTTTGCCAACTTTCTGCTATTCCACAGGATGTAAATGGGTCATTTTTTGGAGGAGAAAGGGATTTCAGATTACCAAGTTCTCCACCTAATGAGGTGTTTTGATGTTTTACATTATGTACACCACTCAATTTTAAATTTATACAATACCTCAGGTTTTCCACAACTGTTTCATGAATCGATCTGGTTTCAATGGTTCCAACATCAGTTTAACAGCAGGAAATGCTGTCTCTGACCAAAGACAGGAAGTTTTTGTAACGAAAGATGAAAATTGGACGCAAACTGAACAGGTTTTACTCTGTTGTATATTCTTTGTACACAGCTGCATATAGGTGAATATACCCAAGCATGAAAATCGCTGATGCTTGGTATTGAGTGCATGGGCACTGGCTTTCAAACATGTTGGTTTTAATAAACAAAACACATTGTGACTAAACTTTAAAGGTTGCATCTGCTTAAGTTTATGTCTATCTGAGGATTAAAAGTATTTTCACTTGTTTAAGACTCCATCAACATTCCTTGAGTCAACATGACAACAACTTTTTTACATCGCAGATTTCCACCACAGATGTTGTTTCACAAACAACGGAACCAATGATCGAGCAGCAAGAACTTGAAGCTTTGCTAAATGTTCAGGAACATTGTACAGAATTACAGGGTATGTTTCGAAATCTGCTGTTAAATATCTTGTAGTTTCTAATCAAATTCAAACTTGTAAATCACCTGGCGTACCATGCTGACCCTTTAAATGTTTTTGGATGTTTTGTTTATGATATTCTTGCAGATCAATTAACATGGAAAGAAGAAGA
>QXVZ01016174.1:0-18971 GCA_008931825.1 Phallusia fumigata | reverse complement strand
ATCTTTGATTAACACTAAACCAGTACGGAAATATGACGCTTTTTAAACGTCGCGTGTGCTACAAAGTAAGTTATACATTACAAGGCAAATACATTTCAGCAATTTCATACTGTTTGAAATGCAGAGGCAATCTTTGCACCCTAGTTGCAGCTCTGACCCTTTGCTCGCACTTGAGGATTTTTCGGTCATTTCGGTTTTGGAGAGACCCTTGCTTGTCTTAAGCACAAACGACTTTGTTTATGGCGAAAGCGAAGGTTGTTGTTCAGACGAGTGTCATCGAGAGTGCAAGGGCCTTTGCCGTGCATTTCTCGGCCCGTGGAGTGGAATCTTGAGACCTTTGTCCGCATTTAACAAGAAGGCTATTTTTTGTCAGATGACCGACGTTTGTCGTAATGAAAAGATTTTTACCGCTGCCACGCGCCAATCAAGCCTACCTTTGCTAAGTGAAGTGTCACCGCGCATTGTCANTCAGATGACCGACGTTTGTCGTAATGAAAAGATTTTTACCGCTGCCACGCGCCAATCAAGCCTACCTTTGCTAAGTGAAGTGTCACCGCGCATTGTCACGCACGTGAGGGCCATCACTGCCTCGCTTATCCGGCTTAGTTAGGTTTTCTTTGGTAAACAAAGTGGTTTATTAAGATCCTACAGGGTTCTTTGTCACACCAAACACGTGAATACATAAAATTTTCCGTTGGAGTAAAGTTTGTCCAGGCTCAGCTTTAAAAGATAATCAATATTGACTCTGTAGATTTCGCTTTCATTTGCAAATTTTTATTATATGGCCCAACACGAAGTTTTATTTTATGCGTTTAGCTATTCACGGAGATCGCTTGTTATCAAGCTATNCGTGAGGGCCATCATTGCCTCGCTTATCCGGCTTCGTTAGGTTCTCTTTGGTAAACAAAGCGATTTATTAAGATCCTACAGGATTCTTTGTCATTCCAAACACGTGAATACATCAAATTATTCCGTTGGAGTAAAGTTTGTCCAGGCTCAGCAACAAAAGATATTCAATATTGACTCTGTAGGTTCCTCTTTCATTTGCAAATTTTTATTATATGGCCCAACACGAAGTTTTATTTAATGCGTTTAGTTATTCACGGAGATCGCTTGTTATCAAGCTATTGGCATTCAGAACAAACCCATAGGTTGAAATTTCCCAGGTTTATAGGACCTTGTTTTTCGGAATTCCACCATGTTTTTTGAACCTCGCTTACGTAGCATGCGACATATGCATCTTATTACGATAAGGCTTGCTGCTTCAACATTTGATTGTCATCACTTGGTCAGACGTTTTGTAATTACTGGCGGTGTTTGTGCAAGCTTGGCGGACACTTTTAGCATCCAAACGAAGGTCAGTTTTACGGCAGCGGCCGTAAAAAGGCCAATTCGGAAGTTGTTTGCGGTTTATAAAGACCTGTCGATCGATTCCCAACTTGTTTATGAGCCGACTTCGGGTCGAATAGACTTAACCAAATACGTGGGATTTTTTTTGCTTCGATTTTATGAATGAGGCTGTTTTAAAAACCTTCGCCATTTTTCTCTGTGATTTTTAAACTTTGCGGTAGACTTTGCGGAACTTCGGTCCTCTTTTGGGCTGCGTGAATATTTGTATTACTGGCCTGGATAGCGAATAAAGGCGTCACGTTTGATTAATAAAGCATGCTGCCTTAATTTGTCCACTATTTAGGTCATTTTGTTTATCTTGAGAATTTGGACAGATTCGTGTTGGTAGTGTTCCGATTAACTTTTTGGGTCACACAAAAATGTACACTCCACAATACTGCCCCGGGCATGTGTTTTTACGATTAGCCACGATTATTTCACCAGACGCGGAAATAAAAACGGCTTAGTTATCTAATTACGGATAAGGAAAAGAACGCTAAAGTGCTTAAAGGGGCAAACATGTGATATTATAGTCATGTTTGTATCAGTTTTTAAATTAAGCCCATTCTCTTGTTGCATTCTGTAAGCTGGGTAATTAAAATTTTTAACAAAATACGTTTACACGTGTGCTTCAGTTAAATGAACTACAGGATACTTCCTAGTAAAGTTTCCTTTTTTTCTTCAGGCAGTCACGGAGGAAGAGGAGGAAGGAGTTCTGCACGCTGGCTGACGAGCGACGAGGCTGTTCCGTACGGGAGTACTCGATACCCGATCCTTTATGGAAGTGCCGGAGGAGGACCTGGAGCGGGAAGTGGAGGAGGAGTGCTCCATGTACTCGCTGGACAGGCCATCCGCATTGACGGGATCGTGTCGGGTAAAAAAAAAAATTTAACACTTTATTGGTTTAACGAATCAGAATAATCCGTACTAACCAAACACAAAAGTGAAGCTTAAAAATTTGTTCCCCCTTTATTTTTTTCGCTCATTACTGGACGTAATTTCTTGTTGTTACGTGTTTCCATTTGCAGTAGTTGACGACTGCCTTCGAACAAGTACGATGTTTGCATCATTTACTGTGTGGTGATACGACGGCAAAAAATAACTAATATATTAAAATTTTCGGTTAGAATTTTTTTGTCCTGTTTACTTGTGTATGATAAACTATGTACAACATGTGCATAAAATCGCATCGTTCACAACTTTAGTTGGCACTTGTTGTTTCACACGCGATAGTTTAATTTGGTTTGAAGTTTACGTAAACGTTTAACTTGGCACAAAACGGTCGATTACAAAAAGCGCACGCTCAAAATTATCCCAACGTACCACTACTCACCCCGACCCACATCTCATAACTCATTACCGACATGTGCGCCCTTGAAATAGCCGCCCCAATACTCGAGATGTTTATATTGATCTCGGCCATTCTCAAGTCCCGTTGTTCGCCGACCTAATTCAAATCCGAACTCTTCCACCGTTTAATTTTTGACTTGACTTCAAAGCCGACGGACAGAGCGCTTCGACCGCCAACAGCGGAGGAGGAGCAGGTGGGAGCATTCGTCTCGAATCAAAAGTTTGCACAGGAGCCGGGAGATTGTCGGTTGCAGGTAAGCTGAAGGTTTGTTTAGGGGGAAACATGTCGGTCGCTCTTTTAAAAGCGCGTCCGAAATACTCGACCTTTTTACCTTACAAGATAAACACTCGAATAGGGTTCAAATACTTTATTAAATTTTGTTTCTTTAATTTTTTCTTCGTTGCTCAGCTACATTGACCACAGGTTAAAAACATATTACCAAACACCAGCAAATTGCAATCTATACGATCGTTATGCCCGTGTAATTTACAACGTAAATTGTTTTGATCGACATTTGCTTAGCTACACGACAATTGCTGTTTCTGGTTGTTTTCCTGGGTAAGGTTATTGAAGTACGAACAAAACAAGGAAATCCGCCTTTATTGCCGATTCATGCTGTTTCGCACTGTCATCACCGGCTAATGACTGTCATAACGAAGCATGACTCATGGTTTTTTCCATTCGCACACGGCAAGCGAAAAGGACGGAATGTGTTTTGGTGACTGCGCACTTTATGACGCAAGTTAAATAAATTTGCCCTTCTCATTTCGCTCTGTTAATTATATTTGTCAGATATACCTGTGTAATGTAAATTTTTTGTAATTGTCTAAATTTAAATCACCGCCAGGGTTTTTTCTTTGGTCTCGATTGAAGATTATGAAAATTAAACAAGTGCAACAGTTCGAATTTATTCCGGTGATTAACGGTTTCGAGAAATGGTTGTATTTAGAATAATCTCATGATCCATTGTAATCACAAAGTTCCCTGCCTAAGTCACGTACACATCTTAAACCCATTATAGTGATAAACAACCATGCGGTGCACGCGCAAACAGTGGCGCATTGCACGAACCCCGGATAATGTATCAATGCTAATTGTTGGTTTGAGTCACTGAATATTAAAGAAAATTAAGCAATATCAGAACACTTTAAAAAACGTTCGACCAATACTTTTTTGATACTCGCAAGTCAATACTTTTTTGGATCCGATAAGACGTTAAGAATCGCTGCTTTAAAAAGGACTAATGAGAATTTGTGCGGTGCACCTAAACTAACCGGGAATCCATCAAATGATCCATGGGTAAGGGTTGGGCATGAACAGCTTAAATAACCAACAATGAACTATTGTCCGTGCATTGTGTCATTGCCCTTGCTTCAATCTTTGATGTTGGCATTGCAACTAGTTTCGTTGTTTACCCTTTTCAGGTGGCAACTCGATTGGAAGGGGAGGTGGCGGCGCGGGCGGAAGAATATCTGTCGACTGTGAGAAAACCCAATATACCGGTCACCTATTTACCCATGGCGGATATGTCGAAGGTAAAATAGCAATACCGACTGTATGTGATTGTGCAGCTACACAATAAAGCTTATATTCAGTATTGTGCTTTCTAGTTATAAAAAATAGCACGCCTTTTAGTCTACCCCCAAAGACTACACACCTTATTTCAACTAAAACTGTTTAAATAAAATTTATATTCCGTCTGTCAAGAGCTAATCCGTTGTAATAGATCAGGATCCGGGTCGTGACCGCGAGTTACTGCAGACCGACATGCAGGTATCGTATAGCACAAATCAAGCTAAATATGCGTCGGTTCCACCCTAGATTGTAAGGTATCACGGTTAGCAAAAGAGTTGACGCTGAGAGCAATTGGGGTATCGGGTTAATTCAGGGGTAACCGTACCCCCAAGTGGTACCATATCTGTTTTTAGGGGGTACGAGGATACATGTCATTAGAGCCAATTATATATAGGTAATACATCGCATCTACAACATCCCAACAAAAATTGTTTGATATTTAAACATGAGAACATTAATTACTTACCGGCAGAAGGTGGTGCGACTGTTTAGTGAATGGGGCGCCGATCAGCAAGAACGGTTAAGAACCGGTAGTCTACTCCTAAAAAGGAAATGGCCTTCAAATATTGCGTTTTCCCTAAAACGTGCTGGTAAAGCAAACTTGTTATTTGTACGCAGAACAACACACCTAGTTAATTTTTTCCAAATTTATGTGTGGTTCATTTTGAGCCTTTGCTTACTTTTTCTACCGAGTAGACTAATAATCTCTCAGTGGTTGGTTTCCACGTTACGATTGTGACGTATAGACGCAGGCACCAAGAAAAAGACACAAAGAAAACTACTGTCTTGCCGTAACGAATGAAATAGGCAACTGTATTCGATTTCACTATCACCGTTTCATAAAAGTTTAGGATGCTATTTTCACCGATACGTCGATATGTGAGCCGACCATAACTCTTGTTCTTAGAGGACAAAACCTGCCCCACCACCGAATCGATGACAAACATCAACACCCTGCGAGGAAGCATGAGCTATTCCACAAACGTTGGATACCTCACTACGATCCAGTCGGCTTACCACAGCTCACAACGTGATCGCCTGTGGAGCGTTGCCAAGTGCGCCCTGCCAAGTGTTTCGTCATTGACCTGCTTTACCACCGGTTACATGAATAATTACGAAGCCGCGATAAACTTTGATTGCGTCAACACCTACGGCCCGCAGTATGCGTTAAGTGGTATTGAGAGCGCTTTCCATACAAGCTACAATGACCGAAGATGGAAGTTTACCTGCTGCCGGCTGCCCGGCACAAAAATGCTATCAAATTGCGGCAAGACGACGTCGCAAGGTTATCGTGAGGATCTTTCCTGGACAGCGGCGGCTTCCAGTCAGGACATGACCGTGGTGGCCACAGGAATGTCATCTACGTTTGATCGAAACTCCGATGATAGGCTGTGGACGGTTCGCTACTGTCAAGTCGTCGGCGACCAGTTGTCCATCAGTCAGATGAGCGATTCGCCAAACACGGGTAGGGCGCGGTACGGTAACCTTACAAACAGCGCGAGCTCGTGGAGCCCGGGCAACGGTCAAAACAAGCGTTTGACGTTTACCTTCGCCAACGGGCCGCAATTCGTCACTGGGGTCTCAACACGGGGAAACCCGAACGGTAACCAATACGTCACCACCTACGAACTGGAGTTTAATCTGGACGACAAAAGCACAGAGAAGGGTCAGGAAACCAACAGCGGGGGTATTTACGTTTATAAACGGTTTCGAAGCGTGGTTACCGGACACCAGTTTACAGGTAACAGTAACAACGGCCAGTTGGTATACGTCGAACTACCCTATCCCATACTAGCCCATTCTGTCAGCATTAAACCCACTGCATGGAGATCGGGCATTTCACTGGCAGCGGCCATCCATGGGTACTCTCCTGGCGCTGCTGTTCAGGATACTTTGCAGCAACGGCCCGGCGGAGTCTGCAGTCAAAATGGCGACAACCAGCAAACGGACGTTGGCGAGTTCGGCGGACCAGGAGTGGCCTTCACAATCGATCACTTGAACGTCAACATCTACGTGGACAACATGGGCCTGATGCCTAAGATTCCTCTCAAGCAGGCGACTGATGACTCTCCGTGTGACGTGTTTAGCACAGAAGACTCCGGAGCCGTAGCCTGGATAGTGGGCAATCCACTTTCCACCAATGACCCCCCTTCTTGGTCCGACGCTTCGGCACTGTCAAACTTAACTAAAGCCGACCGAGTTCAAACAGCGGTAGGTGGGCAACTTGTTATCAAACCAACGACTGGCTCTATACAGATCGAGGTAACAGAAGCTCTTGGTGATGACTCAACAGCTATTCACGTCATCGGAGGCACGCGTTTCGTCAGTGGCGGAATCGTTACGTCATCAATGTTCATACAGGGCCCGAAGTCAGGTGTGGCGTCATCCGTTTTTGAACTCGACCCTGAGGCCAACAACATTGAGCGCACTCTTGTTATATACGGGCAACTTGTCACCTCCACAACTTCGGAACTTACTTACGGGGCTCGAAGACAATCCACGATGTCGGTTTTCAATAGCGAAACCACCGAGAGTGCATTACAGATTAACAAGCTGACTGTGCAAAGTTCATCGTACATTGTTCTGTATCCCAAAGACCCAGTTTACGCCACATCCAGCGATGACGATCAGGCAGCGACGCCGCGTTTTCAAGGTACATCTTGCGGAGGAAAGTTTATTCAGCTGACAGACGGCTTGTCGCAGCTGACAGTCAATGAAGGCGCTTCGGTTAAATCACCTTGCGGCTGCACTTTCGAGGATGAAAGTGATTTGGTACTTAGTGGTGCTCTTGAATGTGGGCCAGTTCAGTATTCACCGACGGAAGGTGCCCTCAAGGAACTTCACATCAACCCAACAGGAAAGTTTAAAATGTTTGCCACCACGGAACATCATGCTTTGCGTACTCACGTTGAGATCGATAGCGCCGGAGAGCTAGCAATTTTTGCCCAATCAGGAGGTGGAAGTGCTTCATGGCAGGAATCTTCGATCTTCAATGTCTCATGCAAAGAGTTCATTGTCCGAGAGGGCGGATCGTTTGTCTGGAAGACACCGGATACAGCGAAAAACCGCGAGTTATCGATTTCCGCTGAGACGTTTGTGGATGTGGATGGTTTATTGTCTGCCGGTGATAACATGACGAGCACAACCTTTGCACTTGCCCCACCTCTTGATAAGTTTAGGATCGGCCCACACGGAAGCTCTGTTTTNGGGGGTAGTTTGCAGTTTAGACTCTCACCTGGCTCAAAGGGAATTTTCCCTATTGACAACCTCACATGCAACGGCAATCTTATGATTTTCGACAACGTGGCGATCTTGGGTAAAGCGACGGACATGGTCAAGAGCATATACGTAGGCCAATATGGAAACTTTACCCTTGGGGCTCTTCCTGATCGTGCAAAGAACGCGACCCTGGGCAACAACGTAATCTACACGAAAACGATGGAGGTCTATGGCGGATTCTTTAACAGTTCCAACATTCCGCTATCTCTTAAATGGGGTTGGTCGGATATGTGGATCCGTGCTGGAGGAAGAGCCTTGATTCTTCCATGGAGGGCGGATGAAGACCCTGACAGAGGAAACTTTCCTGTTAATCATATGGAAGTGGATGGAACCAACAGTTTGGTAAGCCTTTTTGTTCCCGCAACTTTGTTTATTTGTGATACGCAACGAGTCCGTTAAAACCTATAATCATTATTACAAGAGGGGTTACCCCCATCGTTATACGCAACCATCCTTGGTGCTACTTAAAGTTCATTCGCTATTGTAATGTATTCTATGCTGTAGTTATGTTTATGTGTGTATTTGTTTCCTTGCAAACTTATGACTTAACTTATGGTTAATAAACTTTTTCCCATTTTATCAGCTGCGATTCTATGATCACGTAACATTGAAAGGGCGCAACCGGACCGCATTGGTGGACCTGACCGTGTCCAACGGCGCCCAAATGTATCTTGTACGGGACACGAGCGACCTCTGTCAGATCAACAACACTTGCGCTTACTCGAAGTTGTATTCAGAAACAGTGGACGTCCTCGGAGGTAGACTTGACACAGGGTATTTGGACACTGGAACAGGGTGGGATGTGGTGGTGGACAGGGACGGCCTAATTACCATAATGTCAGCTCAGCAGACCAACCACGCCCTACGCTTCGATCAGTTTCTTGTACAAGGTAAGTGAGCATTTTTCTTCCGCCCTTTATGTATTCATAGTTAATTTGCAAACACGTCTTTTTGTATCATAGTTAGTTTAAAAAAACGTTTTCTAAGTTTGTTTGCCTGAAGTCGACATGTTATGTACAGCAATAGTGATATCAAGGCACAACTACCGCTCAAAATAAACTGCTTAACGAAAACTTTCCCTTTTTGTTATTTTTAAGGATCATCAACGTTCGAGGTCCGTAACTGGGCCGATTTTTATGGATCAACCGGCGAAAAAATTAAAAACCTGGAAGTCGGCGCTGGCTCGACTTTGAAACTCGATTCTTATAACCTCGCTGACACAACACAGAAGCAAGACGGCGTCTGCCCTGTGCATTGCAGTAACCCAAGCTTGTTGAAAGTGGAGGTGGCGACTCTGGCAGGACATGTCCGAACTCCAGCATTAGTTGCAAACGCGTTTTCGGTATCAGTTGCATCGACCGGTGTGATTGACCTCAAGTACGGGGGACATGTTGCTGGATGCGGGAAAGGTAGAATTCTTGGAACTTTCTATGCAATTTAATTTAAAACATTGTTTTGAAACTGACAAAAAAGGATGGGCGAGCTAAGGCATTCTGTTTGTGTCTTCGAAATGTGACCTGTCGTTTTACTGAGGATTGCATTTTAATTGTATGAAAAAGTTAATTAACGTTAACCGTGTATAATTTATCGGTAAGGTAAGTTATAACAATTTGGTAGCTGTCTTGACGAGTTTAATTTACATTGTCGCAGTAAAACTGGCCCTATCCGTTATGTAGTTCCTTTTAGTATAAGCGTACATAATTTTACTATCCCAGGCTCCGGTTCATCATATTCATCTGGTGCACCTGGCGCCAGTCACGGTGGTAGAGGAGGGCGATATGTAAAAAGCGGTGCGCCGTTGCCACAGCAACCGTACGGAAACGTATACGCGATCGGATCTTGTGGCAGCGGAGGAGGAAGTGCCACAGCTTCATCGCTAGGTGGCCGTGGTGGTGGAAGACTAGAACTTAACATCACTAATGATCTCACCCTCGGTGGTGAAGTAACCGTCAACGGAGACTCAGCCAAGGTATGTTTGAACGTTTTATTTAAAGTTTGTTGCTGGATACTGCAAGTCATTGCTTCTGTCTGGTACGTTTTTTTGGTCGTGTATAAAATCATTTAAAAATCTACTTGTTTCGTAGGGTTCACATTCCGGTGGTGGAAGCGGTGGATCAATCTGGATTAAGACCTTCAAATTGTCTGGCTCAGGGAAAATGTCGGCTAATGGCGGTCCCGGAAACTCAAACGGAGGCGGTGGATCCGGAGGCAGAATCGTCATCTATGCGGATAGCGGGGATTTTAGGACAGGGCACATTAACAACAAAGGTTTGTAAACAATCCAAGTACTTGTCCTCAACTGTACCAAAAAACATTCAAAAAATTTTCAAATGACTTTTACCACCAAGAAAAATCGCCTATTCTGGTCTCTGATCTGGAAATTTCTAAACTCATGTCACTTCGTGAGAAAATATACATTAAACGTTACTAAAAATTGCAATTTAATTGCGATGTTTTGGCATCTGCGCTGTACCGAAACTCGTCACCTGTGTTTTTAGCTTTTCACAGTTTGTATTTGTAACAAGATTTAATGTGTTAGGTGGAGCTGCTGGTAACGGGAACAGCGAACCTGGTGCGGCCGGAACCACGTATTTTGAGACGGAAACAGCTCGGATCCTGCGCGTCGACAACGAATGCCAAAAACCGGTTGTCACAATCCCAAGCAGTACAAGGGCTAATGAAGAGAATTTTTACGCTTTTTACAACACGGGTAAACAACGAAATAACTTTGTGTATCGTAAAAGCATTGCCTCTGGCACCGAGCATAATTTGTTCGGAGTTTGTAACAAACCGTTTTGTTTTAATCTCCTTATGTAAGTGAATAAAACAGATATTCTGTTGAGAATCATGTTTAAACGTAATAAGGCAGGCGATCAACATTGGCTTATTATGCAGGTGCTATCACCATCTTAAAGCACAAAACTGACGGCAAACCACACGATTTCACCCTGGTTGAAATTTACGGGGGTTCCCATTTAACGCTGGAAGATGTGGAGGTCCCATCGTCAAGCAATGAAACGACCGAACCCGACCTTAAACTGTCTGTGATGACAGCTGATCTTGTTGGTGACGACACCAGTTTCGTTCATATTCCACCATACGTTTCAGTGCACTGGAAAAAGGTATTTTCTTTTGTTTCTGGAACAAATCGAACAAGCCGTTGATTAATAAAATTTTATTTCGAAAACACTGGTTTGATATCGACTATGTGCGGAACACTTGAAAAATATTCAACCGTTTTATGCTGTGGATTTGCGCGTTTACAGGTTGAGCGGTACAGCTTCGCAAACATGACTGTGATGCCGGTAATCTACGAGAAGGGCCTTTTCAAACTCCCATCTGCTACTGTTGAATTTCGGCCAGCGTTCCACGAATACAAATACAACAGGTATTATTAGCCGAACGTATATGATTGCAGAAATCATCGCGGGTGCTTAATATAGACGATTCCAGTTTCGGACAAACTTTAATAGAGCTGAAACTTACAGCACACTTGAATAAGTGTATGTGTAGTTTCTATTGCGAATATTAAAAATCGATTTCTCCAAACAAATGGCACCATCAGTTCCTAATCAAAAAGTGTGCTGTAAGCTTCGGCTCTATTAAAGGTTGTTATTAGCATTGCAAAATGTTAAATCCCCTCAACATTTTCCACTTGGCTAAATGCCCCCGCATGTTACCTCCATAATTCGGACTGTAGGCTCAGAACACGTGCAGGTAAAAAGTAATGCCGTCTGTTAAAGTCAACCTGCATGCTAACTAGTGTGTGTTGTAATCCTCCAACATGTGTTGTACCTCCAATCTATCAACTATTTTGTGCAGCAAATCGTGCTCCCAATCTTTCCTAACCGGAACACCTGACAGTGGAACAAGGCGATTTCCGATATGGGGAACGCTTGAATCTTACGATGCTCATCTTCTGGTTGGATCGCGTAAGTCAGTGTTACTTAAACTTTTTTCGATGCTGCAGTTGGAGAATCACTGGTGTACGTAGTGAACGTCATTCAGTTTCACGAGTCTTTTTCGTTTCTACATCGACCACATGCAATGTTTTGTTTGTTTACAGATGCGACACTCAGTTACCAACTTCCACACGTTCGAACACTTAATGCGGTCGGCGTCACTGTGCAAAATAAAGGTCACCTGGAGTTGAACAGTCTTGAGAGCCTCGAGAGCGATCAATGGGTCGTAAAGGTACAAAACTGTTTATTCTCATAAAAGTTTTAATACCATAAGAACACTAATACAGGTTGATCAAAAAGAAATTGTTTATCCTATTAATTAACTTTTTTGTATCTCCAGATGCGCAATGATGACGGTACAGATTATCGAAGGGGTGAATTTACCATCGAAGGAGGAGGAGTTGCAACCGTTCGGTCGATTTTCCTTAAAGCACAATCAGTGACGATTGACGACAATGCTCTACTTACTGCAAACGGAAAGGGAAACGTCATGGGTGCAGGTGTCGGATACGGTAAGTTTTATGCTAATTTTTGAAATGTACGCTGTACTGGTGTATGTTAGAAACAAAAGTTTGTTTGTTTGTATTTTTGGTTACGCTGTATTTATTAATTCCAACAAATTCCATTTCTGCAAATTCAGTTCCGAACATTTTGATTTGAAAGATCCAATAAAATTAATGCCTTTACTATTTACTTGAGTCAAATTTATGTTCCATATATTCCCAGGTCACAGGCAGTTTTACTGATCTAATGATTTAAAAAAAAACTTCGACGCGTTTCGATATAAAACTAGGGACAGATGGGACGACAAATCATCAAATCAAAATTATTGTTGTTGCAGCAACTGAAAAATTTGCTGCCGGCGGTAGTTACGGTGGCCAGGGTGGTCGAACTGACGAATCTGATGCCGATGCTGGTATGACCAGCCCGACACAGGACGATCCTGTGTACGGAATCATTGCAAAACCAACCTTGTTCGGTTCTGGCGGACTCGGAAATCTTGGATATAGTGGAAGTTCTGGTGGCGTGGGAGGAGGTTCTATCAACATCACTACATCTGTGCTGACGGTCGAGGGAATGTTGTCTGCTGATGGCACTGGTTCCACAACTGGCAGTGGTGGGAGCGGAGGTATTTGTTTTGAAAACCCAGCCATAGCATTAACCAGCAACACACAAAAATATACATAACACGGATGTTAAATAAAACTATTTAACAATTACCCTGCTCCTAGTCCAAAGTACAAAAAAATGATTATTCACTTGTAAAGTGCTGAATCACAGTACTGTTACGCACGAGTGATTTCGAAGGGCGGGAATTTCCCTTCCTTCAGAAAGGGACAAAATATTTTCCACAAAATGTGTCAAGAAATGCTGGAGAACGGATTAGATTTAAAGCGTACATGTAGTACAGTTTTTGTTTGTTGTTTTGTGGAGAAAGGGACGTAAGTTTGAGTTGCATCTTTAACCTAGGTTAATGAAACGATTTGTATTTGGTATTCTTGCCTAATTAAGAGCAAATGTCACACTCTGACTTGTTCTTTTATTTTCTGAGTGAGTAACAATAAGGCGACTAAATATGCTTTCCAAACTCTTTCAGGCAGCATCTTTATTACCACTAGCTGGTTGGAAGGACACGGCAAAATCACCAGCAACGGTGGAGATGGTTCATGTCAGGGCAAAGCGTCGAACGCACTCACATGCGGAGGTGGAGGCGGCGGTAGGGTTGCTCTACATTTTGAGAACGACCTGCGTTGGTGGAAGGGAGATTTGTGCAGCTATGGTGGCTCTGGATCCGTTGGGTCTGGTGTCGGTGCCTATGGTGGCGCTGGGACTGTCCTGTACTCTTATAGACTGTTAGAAACTGGCACTGAGACGAACTGGTTGGATGTAAAGAACCAAAGAGGTATGTGCTGATGCCAAATACCCGTTGTGCGCTTGTAATTGCTTGCTGAACGCGACTACTTCTTTTAATTTACTCATTCATAAATTGGTAACTCTATATGGTTAACAGTAACCAGTTGTTAGTTTTAAACACACATAAGGTATTAATTGACTTAAATGTGGCATTACTATTAAAGTGGAGCGTTTATACAATTTTCTTTTTAAGTAATTTAAACACATTCCAGAGAACTTTTCAACAATCGCGGTTGTTATCATCAATGAGCGATTTTAAAATGTATTTACTGTTTTCAGTGAGCAATAAAATGTATACAAGTGCTTTGTCAGTTATGTTTTTGATTAAGCTACGTTTCAAGTCCTTGTCTTGTTATCCTAACTGTTCAAATTATATTTTTAAAACTTCACTCAAAACGTTACTTCACGATTGCACTGTACCCGAAGCAGGTGCGGTGTTTCTAGGGTTTGCCTGCATTATCAGTGCTAGCTGCAAACACACTGCTTCCGATTTGTAATCACGCAGTTGCTTTTTCCCTCCAGGCGCACTAACCAGCACGTCAATCGAAGACGGTTTGACGTCTTTGGCTCAAACCACAACCAGCAACACAACGTCAAGCAGCCGCAAGCGCCGCAGTATCACCGTTGGTTCTGAATCGTTTGCTCTGAACCGCGTGTCTGTGAGGAACGGGGCCCGTCTGGCTCTGCGCCAAGATTACGTACAACTCGACTCTCGTCTGCTTATGTCGGGCGACGGGACAGGCTGGTTGCATGTAAGATCCGGACAAACAATCATCGTCGGTATGTGTTATTTTTTTGTGTTTTGAAAACATGGGTCATACGCTATACGCATTATACTTGCCATGACTTGGTTTGCAAAACTGGCCCAGGTTAACAAGTAATGTTTAACGTTGACTCGAAAACGCTGTCAAAATCAATGCAAACTCTAACATCGGATTTTAATAGAAGGCAAGGGTGAAACGGGACAAAAATATCTCGAAGTCAAATTATTTAGTATTATAACTTTCGCTTCAAATAACTTTAGTTTACTGCAAATGAGTTTTGTTCATGAGTGTTGACAACAGCATCTTCCTGCCACCAAACCAACTATACACATATTTCAAAGAAAACGTTTTTGACAAAACAGATGGCGAGTTAGGCCCAAATTACGAAAATTACTAATTCGCATGTTTGACTGGTCACCCATAAAAACAGCTTTTTGCTTTTTACATTTTATCCATAAAAGATGTTTGGTAGCGCCAAGATGCTGGTTGCACAGCGATTAGTTGTATTCGTTCATTATTAATTTTATGTTTTTACTTAATTCCAGTTGTTTTTACACAGGTGCGTACAGCGACACCACTCCCTTCCAGTATGAGAAATTTAAACGTATTGAATGGGGCGAAGTCAAAACGAACGTGTTTGTGCACGAGGGCGGGAATCTTTATCTGTCACCGGATACCTCCTGTCGCGGTGTGAGAATAGTTGTCATGGGAACCATCGCCATCCGGGACTTCACCGTCGCCGCTGGATGCAAGCTTCAACTGGGACCCACTGGAATGACGAAAATTCTCTCTTCCAACGAGGCAAACAGCACAAATCACGATATCACATCTGTGCCGGGCACCTACAAGTTTGTGTCTTTGTCTGTCGGCGACCAAGGCGAGGTTTCGGCTTTACCCGAAGCNGAAGTCAAATTATTTAGTATTATAACTTTCGCTTCAAATAACTTTAGTTTACTGCAAATGAGTTTTGTTCATGAGTGTTGACAACAGCATCTTCCTGCCACCAAACCAACTATGCACATGTTTTAAAGAAAACGTTTTTGACAAAACAGATGGCGAGTTAGGCCCAAATTACGAAAATATCTAACTCGCATGTTTGACTGGTCACCCATAAAAAACAGCTTTTTGCTTTTTACATTTTATCCATAAAAGATGCTTGGTAGCGCCAAGATGCTGGTTGGCACAGCGATTAGTTGTAATCGTTCATGAATAATTTTATGTTTTTACTTAATTCCAGTTGTTTTTACACAGGTGCATACAGCGACACCACTCCCTTCCAGTATGAGAAATTTAAACGTATTGAATGGGGCGAAGTCAAAACGAACGTGTTTGTGCACGAGGGCGGGAATCTTTATCTGTCACCGGATACCTCCTGTCGCGGTGTGAGAATAGTTGTCATGGGAACCATCGCCATCCGGGACTTCACCGTCGCCGCTGGATGCAAGCTTCAACTGGGACCCACTGGAATGACGAAAATTCTCTCTTCCAACGAGGCAAACAGCACAAATCACGATATCACATCTGTGCCGGGCACCTACAAGTTTGTGTCTTTGTCTGTCGGCGACCAAGGCGAGGTTTCGGCTTTACCCGAAGCCGCTGACTTGGAAAACAGCGTTACCATTGTGGCTTTCGACACGATTCGTGTCTTTGGTGGTGGCTTGCTGCACGCAGTTTCAGTGAACCTTAAAGCTCACAAGCTGATTGTTGATGACCTTGGTACGATCTCGGGCGACGCTAACTCGATCTCGTGCCACGGCGATCCACACACGACGACCACAGCAGACGATCTCCTCCTTACTGGTTCCGGCAAGGACGGAGCTGGCGCGTCGGGCGCTGGCCATGGCGGTCGCGGGGGACGGGGCTCAGGGCAACGGCACACCGGTGGGGCTTACGGTAGCATGTACGACCCAGAAACACATGGGTGCATTGGCGGCAGCGACGGGTCCAACTCCGGCGGTCGAGGAGGTGGGAACGTTGTTCTGAATGTAACCGGTGAGATGCAGATCGATGGGCTGGTCCAAGCCAATGGCGAAACCGCCACCGGGGGATCTGCTGGTGGTGGAAGCGGAGGCAGCATCGTCATACATGTGAACAACATGCGTGGATACGGTGATATCACAGTTAACGGGGGCAGTGGACATGCGAGCGGAAATAACATCGGAGGCGGAGGCGCTGCTGGCAGAATTGCAGTTTACTTTCTTTCCAACAAGACCTACTCGGGATCGTGGCAGGCACACGGTGGAAAACCCGGTTACGAAGCAGCGGGTACGCGCACTGGGTATGGTGGACCCGGTACAATGTTCTTCTACCATTTGGAACACAAGCACACCACGCTTATAATCAACAACAACGGCCACGGACCGGACAAAGACAGCAACTACATCGAGGATTACGCCGACCTTACGCAGGATGAGTCAAGAGCTTGGTTTCTGCCTACCCACCGCGAGCACAAGTTGTCCGGCAGCTCTCATCACTTCTACTTTGACGAGCTGCAGGTTTGGGGCAATGCACATTTCGCTATTTCACCGGTCGAGGAGGACACTGCCTCGAACAACACAGGTGTGTTAATTGACATTACTTTAACCTTGGTGGTTGCACGATTTGAATTTATAAATGTGCTAAGAAATCGAGCTGCGTTGACAACTTTTGCCTTGCCTTCAAATAAACGATGTTAAGACCGACTTTTGCTACGTATATACATTACCTTTTATTAGAGCTAAGTATAGGGCGTGTATTTTGGATACATTTTCCCGAAATATTAAAACACCGTGCGAGTACCGTTAATTACATTTTCGGATTTGCAGGAAACTCGACCGACCAAGGACCTGAAACTACGATCTACTTCAAACACATGATCGGTGATCGCACCGGAGCAATTCACGTGGGACCCCGACAGAGCTTGGACTTGGAGCGAGCATTTATCGACCTTCCTTTCAGTGCCCACGTGTACAAGTTGGGTCACCTCGGGCTGGCCCCCGTCACCCACATCCACGGGGTCACAATCTGGCTGAGTGGGGCCCTGACGCATGTTCGCAACGTCACTGTGCGACTTGGAGGTCGTTTGTGGCTGAATCGAGACGGTGGGTGAAAACCAATGCAGATTTTTTCTTTGTCACAATTTAAATTCTTTGGATATGCTTACGATTTGCTGCCTTTTTAAGTAACATGAGTCACGTAGTTTACAGAGATATTTATTATCCCGCTGTATGATG
The DNA here is from genome assembly GCA_008931825.1 of Phallusia fumigata. Classification (NCBI taxonomy): domain Eukaryota; kingdom Metazoa; phylum Chordata; class Ascidiacea; order Phlebobranchia; family Ascidiidae; genus Phallusia; species Phallusia fumigata. Next base: position 1,525 of record QXVZ01016174.1, on the reverse strand, counting down.
GAGTTTGAGGCTGAGTATTAGTTCAAACGCTGAGGCGTCAAACATAGTTTGTTACATTTTTCACTTGTTTTCAATTAAGCAGTTAATTTTAAAAATATACTGGCCCAAATAGTTTTAAAAGCGGCATGCTTTATCACCAATCGTTTCGGCAATAACTCATGCAATCATCACTAATACAATAAGGCGGGCGTGCACCAGGCACGCAGGTATTTATGCACCACCTGAGAACTGTGGATAAATTCGCTTGACAGGTGTTAAGCGCAAGTTTCCTCGGAATTAAAAAAATAATTGTATGTTACTTTGTTGTATATGTTACTTTGTAATTATATGTTACTTTGTTGTATATGTTACTTTGTACTAATGACTACATTAAGAACTTGTATTTGACATAATTACAGAAAACTATTTAAACCAATTTTTAAGCATTCACAAACCATTCTTTAACAGGCCGCACCGCCAGCAAATACGACATCGACGACTCGTTCTACTATCCCGAGCTTGACGACGACGAATTTGCGGGTAAATTTCGCTTTGACTGGATGCACGTGCAGGACATGGGCTTGGTTCATATGATCAACGACCCCACCAAGGACCCTGGCACCGAATTCCGGGTCATTGATCTCACGGTCGACGGAGGGGGTCAGGTGGAAGGAACCCATGTGTATGTTCATGCTGAAAACATCACAATTGACTCCGGTGGCCTGGTGACCGCTAATGGACAGGGATATGGATTGGGGCATGGTGGTCCACTCTTCAGCAACGGTTCGCTGAATATGGGCTACCACGGCATAATCAATCCAGGTAGGATTGTTTTTTTAAAAACTGAAAGGTTTACTTGTTCGAAATGTATATGTGCAGATGTGTGGCTAAGTGCAAATTACCTTGTCGGTAGGGTAGGAATTGAATTTTGAGTACGAGCTTAAAATACCGGAAACACTTCCCAATTCCAGGGAAATTCTGGGATAAAACAATGATAGAACAAATACGATGATGGGATATTATTTCCGTCTCGTACCTTTTTAAACTCTAAAAAGCATGATTACAGACAATGTGGACACGTTTTTCCGACTTTAAAAAAATGTTTAACATTTAAATATTTTTAAATCATTGATCTAAAATTAGACAAATTGCACCGTCACTGCGATTTTGATATATTATTGAAATCCCGGGCTTTCAATGAAAATAATCTGAAATCGAGATTAAAAACAGGGTTTAAATCCTGAGTTTTCGGCATTTGGATTTCCCGGCATCCCAACCCCAGTTAAGGGGTCGAATATGACGTTTATTGCCCTGATACCAAGAAAAGTTTGTTTGGCAAAAATTCCAGTCCAATTTCTGTTTTAACATGGTAATTACCATTGATATGTAAAAACTTACTTTTGTTTTTATATGTATTACTACGAAACTCCAAACAACAGCAATTCTGTCGTCTCTGAGACAAACCTTGATAAAAACAAAAACCTAAAAAGCAGTATAACTCGCAGGTATTGGATTCACTGCCAGTAGTTACTCAAACGCCGCTACT
>QXVZ01016170.1:2565-13466 GCA_008931825.1 Phallusia fumigata | reverse complement strand
TGACTTGTAGGGCGGGAGCGGGTGGGAGGGAGGGTGTTTGTCCAGCGCAGGGTCTTCAAACATAGTTAAAGTCCCCGGCTAAGACAGTTGGGTGAGAGGATAAAAGATGGGTATAATGAATCAAAAAAGATGTTGTTGGCGATATAATTCTCGTTTTCAGATGGGGCTTTGATATTTGCAATATGGATGGTGTGGGTGAGGGTAGAGATGTCGGCCATAATAATACGACCGGCAGAGTCAGAAGTGGAATTGAGGATTTGCTGAATTTAGAAGAACTGCGACACCGCCGCGGGCAGAGCCTTTGTGCGGTGACGAGTTGAAGAGGGCGGGGCCGGAAGGCCATTCGGACTTCCACAGGGATTCGGTCTGGGGCGTAGAGTGAGTTTCTTGGAGACAAAAAAGGTCAAAGTTTAAAGAGGAAAGGTGACGGAACAGGGCCTGCCTTTTGGAAGCCTGTCCCATGCCGTTTACGTTTAAAGTACAAATGTTTAGATACGAAGTAGGATTCATAGCGAAAAAAACAAAAAACAAAACACACACAACAAAAAAAGGGAGGATCACAGATTGTTACAAAGTTTCGTTGAAGTCATTTGGAAAGCTGGTTCCACATTCGCATGTGTGTACCATTCCTGGGTTCACTACTAGCACTTTGGCACATGTGAAGCAGCGCATAAGTACGTTATGGCATTCGATGCCGTGGCATCTAATATATTCGGAGGGTTCAGGCTTGACGGTCCATTGCCCACATGAGCACTTGCAGAACTCATTTGAGCATGGGCACTTGGCTTCAGAGCCAGTCAGTCTAGTCTTGCAACATTTTGTTGTTACGACGTTCTGGGGGGGGTGTTGCTGGGCTTGTCGGGGGCCTTTTACGCTTATTCTTACTTGGTTGTTCCTTAGGTGAGGTGCGATCTCCTGCGCGGTTGTGCTCTCCGTCTGGTGTGTCTGGCTCCTCACTTTCTCCCACTTCAACAGTATCAGATACAATGGGGATGTCATTATCTTCTTTTCAAGGGTCGGTGGGGTCACCTATTTCCATTTGTGGTGCATGGTCGATAGGGGTCATATGTTGTTGTCTTGGGCTTGACAATTCATCTTGAAGTGGGGGGCCAGCTTTGTTGATTTGGGGGTGCTTGTTGGTATATCGGCGGCGATTGGTGGATATTCTTCTTGGGTCTTTTCAATTAGTGGATTTCCGGTTTGCACAAGAGGGGCGGTCGGGGGAGTCGTTTCAGTTGGTGGTGAAGCAAAGTGTGAGCGGATATGGTGTCCAAAGTCTTTACATCGTACGCAATACTTCGGTTGCTGCGGGTAGGAGATGTCGATTCTTCGACCGTCGAACCATATTCGAGTCGGTATCGGGTTGGCTGCCAGTTTTTCTTTGTTAACTATGTATATTCTTCGGCCAGATAGTAGGCCGTGGTCATCTCTGACCGGCCAACATCGGTATACTTCTCAACGATGGATTTGGTGATATCCATGCTATATTGTGGCATTACATAAAGCATGACTAGCTTTTCCTCATTGTCGCCATATTGTGCAACGTAGGTTGTCTTACCAGATTCTTTAAAAGTTTTTGCAAGGTGTTTTGTCCATCCTTCTGTTCGGGCCTTGAAGGTGACTTTTCCACCCGGAATTTGAATTAGCGCATCAAGGTGTCGTCGCGCATCAAAGCCTAACTCAGATAAAAGGTCGTATATCTGTGGGCGCGGCAAGCCCGGCTCGAAGCGCACATCTACGTTAGTGCGCCATTGCTCGGGCGGCACCACTGGTTTGGTTGGCTGCTGACTTGGTTGACTAACCGAACTCTTTTGTGCGGCAGCGCTGGCGTAAGTAACTTTGTTGCGCCCTGACATGGCAGCAACATACTCAATCTATGATCAATTCAGATGCAGTAGATAAATCCACATGAAATAATCCAATTGAGTAATCCAAATAAGTATCGAAACGCGCGAAAACACACGTAAACAAGCAAGTCTTTGTCCAAGTCTTTGAGATTTCTGGCCAATGAGGCAGCTGCGTGCTCAATCACGTGATCCAAGAAGCGAGCTTGTCTGTGTCACGTGGTCAATTCTTTTCAATTTTTAATTAAAAGGTAACAGATTTCTTTTATCGATGACAGAAAAATGTTTGGAATATATTTATTCTGATGGGCCAAAAATTTCTAAATTCCTTTTTTCAAACTCCTAAGTATTGTGGTGAATGTTGTTTCTATGTTCTGTTACGGTTTTCCTTGTTTCCTGTTTTTCCTTTGTTACGCCTCACGTTACTTCCCTCCGGTCAGTCTTGTTTTGTGCCGCAGGATGTCTAGTTTTGTTTCCTTGTGCTGATTTGTGTTTTACATTTGCTATGTTATGTTGCAGATACTATGCTTATGTTTTAGAATAATAAAGCCAGAGTTACTTTATATAACTCCTCAATGGTCATCACAATTATGTTTGACAAATATTGCAGACAATTGTTTACTAATTTTTGTGCTTAGCAGTGACGTATCCAGAATTTTATTTAAGATGAATCCAATCTTTCAATTTGGGCATTCCCCTAAACGGTGAAAAATTACATCATTTATTCCACGTTAGGGTAGTTCCCTATATTTTTACAAACGAGAAAAATGTGCTTGACCCAAGTGTTGCCAGTTTGACCTTTTCGGCCAAATTCAAAAAAAATTATTTGGGCAATTTTTTTGTTCCAAGTCAATTCAACTATCACTTTAAATTTTTCCCCGATTTTGACTAAAAAGCGCAATCGAACTACTAGTAGTAGGCCTCTTGCCCAAAACAGCTGTTGCATACAAGAGCTTCTGTGTTTTTTTTTGTTGGAAAACACATGACCTAACTCGTAACAGGAACCTGATTTGTGGTGATTGTTTCCTTTTACCACAACCACAATAGATCTGTAAACTATATTCGTTGTGTGGTGAAAAACATTTGTGATAAACACCTGAAAGACGTACAAACCAACGACACTAAATATGAATCGCATTGTGTCGCAACTCGCAACACAGAAGTTAACTGTAGAATATGTTTTGCCAACTTTTTGTGAATAACAGTTGTTGTATCAACTCTCCGAACTGTGACGTTGTACTGTTTTGTCACAAACTGCTTTTTCAGGTGGCGGGAAATGTAAGGATGTGGTTATATGTTAAAACAAGACTTCCCGAACTTTTTAGTCGGCGCCCTTCTTCTAATTTATTAAAATTTTTCGCGACCCACTTCAAAACATACTTGCTGTTACTTGGCCATTTTTCCCTGTCAGTGTAATTTAATCTGTTAGTTATTTAGCATGTAGCCTACACTCCACCCAACTTCACAATTTTAAACATTGGCGAAGATTTAATGGTCGGACGCTTCTTATTGTTCGTCACAAGTTAGATGCTTTCGCGAAACAAGTTACTGGAAAGAATGAAAAATCTGATTTATTTTGTTAGTTGCATGTATTACCGCATAAAAACCGATTCATTATGATCATTATGACGTAACAATACACGGTAACACGCCTCGTGAAATAAAAACGTCACCTGAAAGTTAAGACAACGACAAGATGGTTTCGTGCAGCTGCGATTGAGACATGAATTGTTTCAGATCACATCTATGTCACTGGTGGATGCAGGAAAATTAAATATCTGTCAAGTTGTGAAGAGTTTGACATCCACAACAACCAGTGGATGAGGATCAGCAACATGCTGCATGCAAGGGATAGTCATGGAACTGTTGTTTGTGATGGTGAATATTATTTTATTTTTACATGATGATTTCAGTCGAAAATTTAGAAATTTATTTCGTTGTAGATTTTCTTTATTGCATTGGAGGTTATGATGGCTCAAACCATTGCACTTCATGTGAGCGTTATGATGTGAGAAATAAAGAATGGAAAGAGATTGCTCCACTCAACGAAGCAAGAAGTGGTTTGGCAAGTGTTGTGTTGGACGGGCTAATATATGCAATAGGTAACAATAAAATTGTTGATGTTTACAACATGAACCATATGAGTTTTATTGCAACAGGAGGTTTGGGTGATGATTGCTGCCTGTCAACAGTTGAACGATACGAACCTGAAACAAACAGGTGGACAATGGTTGCATCACTTCAACAGGAGCGTAACAGTTTATCTGCTTGTGTTGTTGGAAACAAAATATTTGTTCTTGGAGGGTAAGACTTAAATTAACTTGTTTTTAATAGAACCTGTTGATTTTTTGTGGGCGCATCTGCGTTGGTCCAATGTAGTGGTTTTCAACGTGGGTACCAACGCCCCTAGGTTTGCTGTCGTTAGGTGGCGCTGGAGTATAAATGAGCACTTGAGGGCGCTAAGTAGAAATTTGAGCAGTTAAAACAGAATACAACGACAATGCAAATTTTGTCAAATATCTCTTCAAACAATGTTGATAAACTGGTGTCATTACATCAGCCTTAACTGTCGCACTGATATTGTCTGCCAAATAAATTTGTTTTGATATTCGTCGATCGATTGAGACGTTTTAACCCAGCTCTTCAGGGGGCGATACAAGAAAAAGTTTGAGAAACACTGGTTTAATGTGACGTTAAAGTTGGGATTTCTCACCTTCTAATTTTCTTCTGTTGTGTAACAAACAAATTGTTGTTATATTTAGTGAACTGAATGGTAGAAGGAACACCAGATCAGTTGAAGTTTACGATCCAACTTTAAATGTTTGGACAACTGCTTTTGAAATGGAGAAGCTGGTTTTGGGTGCCACTGTTGTTGCGATTTAAATCAACAATAAGCTGAGTTAACTTTTACTTATAAGGCCCAGCCTGATTTTTTAGTTGTATTGTGTAAATGTTTTCAACAAAATTGTGGGAGTTTTAAAATACAAGGCTATGCAATTTTGTAACCCCAACTTATAATGAAACTGTGACACAATAAACGTGTTTGACACTTTTTTAAAACAAGTTCTTGACATAAAGTTGCGCTTATGTGTATTTTTTTTAACTTTGATTATCAGGCAAATGATTTTTGTGTTTCTATCAATTGAATTTTTAATATGACATAGCAACAAATACATTTTTATTAGTTTTCCCGTTTTGGTTAAATATATATTCGCCTTTTCTGTGATCATGCATTTATTTCTTTTTCTCATGCTAATGAATATATTTTTTAACTTGTCCGTAGTACAAAAATCACATTTGTGGATTCTGACAATAACACAAATGTCCTGATTTGGGTTTCATTATTATCGATAATACAATACGCTTGGTTTCAAACTACACGTACTTTTTTTAAGATTGAAATTTGTAAGCTTTGGTTTTGGCATTTTATCGTTCTCATCCTGATGCCCAAACCAAACCCCACTAACTGTAAGTTTGGTGAAAAGCCGCAAATTCACACTGAAGACTTGTTACTTCCAGAAGCCGCAAACACTTTTTTGCTTCAGGATTCGGCCACCACTGGCACGCGAGGTGATTATTCACGACACGGTTAAGTGCAATGCAACTACAGCAACTGCCGTCTAATTTATATCAGGTCACTATAAGCTGGGCAAGGATTTGCGGCATTTTATCTTGCAGCGAGAAGCCGCTCCCAGAACTCGCAAAACTCCTGGGGCAGGCGACCCCTGGCACGCGAGGTGATTATTCATGGCACGCCCAGTGATTTACAAGTTGACATTCTAATTATTAAGCCATGTTGAGCGACTTCTTTGTTTTCAAACGTTGAGTGCAGCAACGAGCTACAGAGATCACGTGTCAACTTGATTAAACGCTGAAACATAATGCAGTGACGTCATCAAGATGGCGCGCGAAGTCATTAAGATTTTGACATAATTTCTGAAATGGCATACTGCGTTTAAAAGGTTGCTTGCTTTACTTTACATTGTAACGTTATGTGCTTTCGATTATGATACAACTTGAAATTAACGTTACAATACCACTTGAAATTACCGAAAATGAGTATTAGGGAAAAACAAATGAGCTTGCAACGAAAGAAAATGAAATTGTCCAAAAAAACGAGAGTGACTTTCACCCAGCCCGCAATGACACTGCACCTGGAAAGTCCCGCTTGTTGCTGTGTAGCCCTCCAGTTGTGGTTAATCAATTGCTGTGTTAAATGTAAAAACCTGTTGTTACCCCGCAATCTCCCTAATATAGTTTTACATTTTTAAACAATGTCTAAATTACCTGAATTTTCAGTTTGTGATGTTTATGGTGAAAGCCACCTTTCTAGCTTACAAAATGAATCTTTATGCAACAAAAATGCAGAACAACAGACTCTTGATGTGCTGATGCTATGATGCACAAATCTAGGGAAGCCCTCTTGAAAGCATCTCGTTGTCTAGGAGGACACATTGGGATGGTTCGGCTTCATCTACAGTAAGTGATTCTTCCATCAACTTTCCTAGGCTGTTTGTTCAACTTTAGTTTTGTCAACACAAGTTTTAGTAGTAGCGCTTTAAGTTCTTGAAACAAAACAGATTTTTATGTAACAAATACTGGGCTACCTGCTGACTTTGGCAGACTGACAAGTTAAAACTCTTTGGGTACTCGCTTGACTTTTGCAAAACTACTTTGCTAATGTTTTATTCAGCAAACCAGCTGTGAACTCTTTTTCAATGTTTTAAAATCAGATTTTAGGCTTCATCCTAGATTTTTGGGTAGGCTATTGTTATTAAACAACCAACAGGTACTAACATAAAATATTTGGTTTTTAATGAAACTTGCTAATGTTTTGCCAAATGTTCCCAAGTTGTGTCCAACTTTTTAGCGATTTCAACAGACTCAAAAATTCTGAAACAAACCTTAGGACAAACTGCAGAAAGTGAATTCAGCAAATTCCTTTGGTTAGGATTTGCTATTCACCCGCGTTGGAAATAAAATACTGCTCTATGCTGCTAAATGTTGGCAGTTTAGTTTTTTAGATGTTGTTTATTTTCCTTAGGCAACCCCACTAGTATAATGCACTATGTATATTTTACTGTACTTGTGCTTGTGTGATGTTTATTATAGCCATAGTGGGATTCAAATGAATACAATATTTACACAGAATGGAAAAATAAAACAGAAAAATTTAAATCTTGCCTAAGCAATTTTTTGAAAATGGTCTTGCACAAGATGGATGTTAAATATTCTCATCATTGGCGCAACTAGGTGTTTTGCATCTAAGATTTGCATAATAAGACATATAATAACAGTGAAGCTATACTATGGGAGGGACAGATTCTGTGAGAGCCATTTTTAGTTATGATAAGGCAGTGTTTCCCAAACTTTTTTAGCCCAAGGACCACTTTATCTTCGAATTTTCTGAGGACCACCAAACAGAATTTCATTCAGACATGCTCTCAAAACAGGCAATTTTATAAACCAGGGCATAGTTTAAGTCATCTTTTTTGCCACTATGAGGGGATGACGAACCACACTTTGAAAATCACTGTAATAAGACATAGCTCTGAAGTTTTTAAATGACGACGTGAAGTGTTTGTTAAACACATTGATAATTGTGACTTAAATTCTGGTGTTTTGTTTGCTATGTGGCTGCAAGAGTTATGCACAAACCGACCTGTAAAATTAGGTAATGTTTTGTTGAACACATTGATAATTGTGACTTAAATTTTTGACAGTTCATGGAACACACAGTAAAAGCTGAATTGAAGCCGATTTTGTGTTTGTATTCTATAGTTTTTGAAAAATGATGTTTCTTGTTTAGTTTTGTTAATGAATTTTGCTAACAGTTTCAATCAGACATGATTGACTTCAATAAGAATCTATTGTTTGTGTTTTAGTATTAACAAATTATGAAACAATTTTAAGATACAACTATAAAAATTGATGATAAGAATGCACCTTCAGTTCCTGCAAGCCAATAAACACATATTGTTTATGTGGAAGATCAAGTAATAGATAAAAGTAGGTTCAGGTTTTTGTTTGCGTAGCTTATTCTCTGCCACAAACATCTACTATTCCTGCAACATGTTTGTATTGAATGATTCAAAGTGCACCGCCTAATGCAACAAAACATGCCCACTTCACTCCACTTACACACCAGTTCATGAACAGAATAAATATTCACAGAGATGCACCTAAAACTAAATGGGATTTTTTATGGTCAAAATTAAATTGAATAAAATTACAAATTACAATTGGCCACTGCTTTTGATCTTCTGTTCCTTAGTTCTTAGGTGTAACCAAGAATGTTGCATGGCAATTTGTTTAATTTACTATCACCCATTTTCAGACCTCATATATGTCAAAATCAAATTTAAATGACTTACTAAAAATTACTTTTACAAAGGACATTGATGTAAGTTTTTAGGACTGCATTGCTTTGAACTGGATGTTGGTTGAATAATGTATGGGTAAAATATTAACATTTATAGATGATGTTGGATGTGAAAGCTCTTACAGATGCAAAGATGAAATATGGATAAACTTTTGCTTCATAAGGTGGGAACTAAAATTGGTTGATTAGTTATTGGATAAAATCTGAAGCACCGTCTGTTGTGGTTTGACAATAACCTGAAATGGGTTTATTCATAAACTACTTTTATTGTTTCTTACCCAGCTACANATTAGTTATTGGATAAAATCTGAAGCACCGTCTGTTGTGGTTTGACAATAACCTGAAATGGGTTTATTCATAAACTACTTTTATTGTTTCTTACCCAGCTACACCATCATATCCATCTAATTACAATGCTAGTATTAAATGTTCTTGTCTCCTGTATTTAGCAAAATACCTAATCAATGCATAAAGTTTTTGCCTGCCGACACATGCATTTCTTGGCTGCAAAAAGATTCATGTAACTAGTAACCATGGGACCCAGTCTAAGTTAACAAAGTAAATGTTAATCCTGTAATAATTTATGTTGTATGTGGAATCACTGCATGGGGAAATCCAACCTTCTAATTAACGTTTGCAGTTTCAAGTTTCCACTTGCCCTATTTGTCAGTTTGTTGTTTCATTGAAGGTGGAGAGGAAATGTGGGATGTGTTTGTTCTGACGTATATCCTGATGGTTTGAGACTTGTCGAGCTTCTGTTGTTTTGTACCTACAAATAAATACTTGGTACAGAATCATAACCAACTACTTTTATTTTGTTTCTGAAGTTATGGTGGCTTTGTTTCTATCAGGTCTAAAATTTTGATTCAGCTTTACCCAACCAAGGTATGTTGAAGTTGGTAACAACTAACACAGTAAAGGTTTTATATGACTTTAATCCTTTTTATGTTTGTTAAGTTTTCTTTCATAGATTATATTGAACATTTGTAAGTTGGTGAAATACGAACGATGATAATGCATCAGCTAACACACGTTGATAATCTAAATAACTGTGTGCACGAAAAAAAAAGAGAACTGGTTTCTGTTTTGTACGCTACTTAGATATTTTAATGCTCACAGCTTGCATATGGTTTGTAAAGCAAAACTTTAAGCACTTACAAACTGATGTATGGGTATGTGTGCAGCAGAATTATACATTTATGATTTATTTTAGATTTTTGTTGCACATATAAAACAAACAACTTGAATACAAAAGAACTAACAACGAACAATGAACACTGCTGGAGAATCGCACACCTGTAAATTTGTAAGTTGTTTGGATTGTTTGGTCAGCACATAAACTTCATTATCCCAAAGTATTCTCAACCTAAGGCATTTGACCACAGAATGGAGGATTCACACAAGACAGAAATTTAAAAGGAATGGGCAAAAAAAATTCTAGCAATATTGGCCATTTTTGCATCTATAATACACTTTGTAGTTTTGTAGTTGGTGATTTTAATTTTTGTGATTTATTGTAACAAGTTACAAATATTTAAGATATTGTGAAAAATAAACCTCTGGAGATATATAAATTGGGTAAAACATACCTGTATTCTTAAAATTTGCCAGCCTTTAGCAGTGCTTTTAAAACAAGTCATTAGTTTTCAGATATTCCCTGTATTTTTTGTACCCATTGGCTCTCCCCTGATAAGCGATAAGTGTATTGCAATGTGGCATGACTGTTTTACATATTGTTACTTTTGTACCCCTGCAAACACCCAAAAGAGTAAAATGGATGTAATTGGGAAATTCCCCTAATCTATGGAGTTTCAGCAAATATTTTTTGTTATAATCCTGTCTACTTACTATTAGCATAAAATCATGGTTAATTGTAGGTATCTTTTCTGTAGTGTTTTGCTATTGTTTGAGTGCAAATACACATGACTTACCCTATCAAGCTATGATTCAGACCAGCACACACAATTAATTTTTTGTGTGGCATACTAACATAAACTCACTATTCCTGACTTCATACAACACAACTCTGTCTGCACACTGTTATATATGTGGATAATGTACCATTTCATCTACTTTCCTGTCATATGTATTAGTTTGCAGTTCAATAAATCATTGCTTGGTATTTCCAAGATAATAATATCAGGTTCTTCAGGTTCTCACACCCCTGTCCAGCATTGATATACAATGTTGTTATGATGACTTGTCTGTTCTGATTTAGAGTTTAGAAGAAAATGAAACTTATGACAAGATGTCATTTATTGATATTCCTTCCTTTAACAGGTGAGTGGACTTGTGTGTTTTACGCCAACAAACAATATGTAGAAGCATCCCTGTGGGTTTGTTTAGTTTTATCCGTGGTGAGTAGCTGAACAGTAGCTTTGTCATTCAGCTTTCTGTTGTGTTTTGGTCACAAGCTTACAGTAAATTAGGCAAAACTTAGGCTACACAAAACCAAATAAAAATGTGAAAAAAGGGTATCAAAACATCTGTGTGTTTTAAGTCAAAACATAATTAAAATCATGAAATTCCATACTGTTAATATGGGTATAAAACAATGTGTAGTGAATGCACTACCTTTATACAAGTGGTTTTGTTGTGTGTGGAATAACTAAATGGAGAAAGTAAATTACCAAAGCATTGTTTGAATTTCAACAGTTATTGTTGTAACGTTTATT
>QXVZ01016169.1:0-10699 GCA_008931825.1 Phallusia fumigata | reverse complement strand
CTTTAACGTATCATAACCATTCAGAGCGTAGTGAGTGTTTGTAAATGAAATCAGTGTGGCAAATTTACTAAGGAATACAAGATCGTGTTGCAAGCTTCTGCCATCGAATAGACAAACATTTAACAGTCTGTAAGCCAGGACTGACACAGTAACAAATACAAAAATATATTTCTTGAATCATACTTCTGTGCAATGCCCTCTAACCTCAGTTGATGTAAGTTTGTGTTGAGGTATGTCAGTAAAAACGTATTCCTCTTGGAAAATCAGGCGAGCACTCAACGCAATTTTTACCTCTTTTACCTGCGATTGCCAATGGGAGATAAGAAAACCTTGTGATCACTGCAAATGTTCGTTTAGGGCGGAGCTTCCCAAACGAATTTTGTGGATCGCGAGTACCTTAATTTCCCACAAATTGTCGTAATCGCCGTCGATTTGAGCATTTACCCTTGGTTTAATGTGTGAAGTTTTCTAACACTGTTATGTTAAAACTGCGCAAAATAAACTAATATTTGATTTTGCTTTCTAGTAGTACCCCTTAAACAAATGGTATGTTTCGGACTGCATTTTTTCGTCAAACTTTAAGGGTCGCAGAAATACTTTAGAAATCGAAAAGTTTGGGAAGCCCTGGTATAGGGGGTTACGTTCATACATGTCGCTTCTTGTGAGTTCAAATTTTGCCACTCTGATTTTAACAACATTTAAACCCCACCAACCGCTCTGCAGGATCTATTCAACCTTAGAAGCAGTGCAGTACTCAATAGATTTGTTGTTGTACACATTTTTGAAATCCCGCGTTTTTAATGTGCACAAGGTCAAATTTAGACGTAAAATAGGTTTAAAGCCGACCCACCGCACGAAAGGTTATCCAGAGCTGGTGCTCTGAGATACAAAGGTTCAAAAATGTAAAAAACCATTGAATTTTACATAAACTAATTGCTAACTTAACCGTTTTCCTCTATCACCGTAGTGTAAAACCCAGTAAAAAAGCAAAAATTAGATATTTGCATCACCTTGAGGACAGCAAGGAAGGATAACGTGACCACAATGCCGTCCGAAAACGAAGACAAAGGTAAAACGAAACTATGATCATTTTTGTAGATACTGTTTCCAATGACACAGCAACGTCGTGTCAACAAAGCTCAAGTTTTGGCTTGACCCAAATTATGCTAAAAAAGTTTGTTTTCGAGTGGTTTATGTTTTATGGCGCAAAACCTCGTCAAATCGTTCGTGTCATAAATCCAATTTTACCAGTTCCTACAAAAATCCAACGGGAAAACTGGCAACAATAGTGAAAAAGATCAAACTTGTATCACCAACAACAATAATGTTTTATTTTTGATTTTTCAACAGAGATAACATGCTGCGGTTGGGTATTGTTTATATTCATCGGTATACCGATCTGCATCGTCTTACTTCCGTTCTATCTCATCTACCAGCTTCTCAGGTGGTGCTGGCGTTGTATGTGTGGAGATGATGACGAAGATGAGTCCCCAGGTACAGCAGTTATGGAGGCTCCCAAAAACGTCATCCATCTGTTTTCAGTGCAGAGGAGAGTGGAAGTAAACGAAGGAGTGGCGACGGTCACCCAAGATGTACGGGTCGTACAATTGAATGGTTAGGGAAGGAAAATACTCTCTGTGAAACTTTTTGTGCGTGTTTTGTGTTGAATTATCATTTACATTTTGTTACTGTATACAGGTTTCTGAAGTCGCATTTACCTAGCATTTTCGCAAATTGTGTGTAACATNGTATAGAATCCCATAATTACCAAGCTTTTTGAGACCAACACATTCAAATTCAAAATTCTAGGTTATCGTGGATATGTCTACAGAAAACAATGGCAAACATTTTAGATGACCTTTATACAATTTCATTTAATGTGAGAGATGGTGATTATAATAGACGAGAAAACGGAAAGACACACCGTTACAGCCCAATTAACCAACTTTAAAAGAGGTTAACTGCTGGGGCTATATGGGTAAACACAACATTGATGCACCACAATAACCTGTTTTACAAACTGACCAACTTCATCTGAGTTGAACCTTGATTACTATTTGGCGTTGTAAATGCTGGGGCTATGCACCGAAATTTTATTAACATTTCTACCACTTGAGGGTGCTAGCAAGGTAATACCCGCACATTTTAAATTACAGAAAATTTTATTTGTAATAACTTTTTTGAGACTAGTGAGGTAACAACTGGTAAATGAGGTAATATCCACGGCCATATCAACCAACTGTCAAAGTTCCATCCTATTTCATTGAACATTTTATGGCAAAAAGCATGGACGAACAAAAGGGGAAAAAACGTAGTGAAAACGATATGTGACCAACTAAGATAGGGGATCCATATAAATTATTAGTCCACGAAAAACAAAAACAGGGCAATTCATAATTTCACAAATTCTTGAGTCAAATACGTTTTAAATTACACCATTGCCAATCATTATTGTCAGTGACCTACTGGCCTGCCTCCCAAATAGATAAATTAGGTCAATGGCGGTAAATGCGTAATTTTATCACAAAACATGGGTGAGGGGTTTTGCTAAACATTTGGCTTTGTTTAAGTTTATTTCTATTTAAGCTAACGCGATGTATTTCAATCCCACAACTTTGCAGCGGGTAAAAGGTTCTAAATTTGTTTTCCATACGTGGATTTGATGTTGAAAAACAGGAACTAATACATTCAACGATTTGACGGATCAACGATTCACAGTGCAGTAATGGCATCGGGTAATTGCTTTTAAAAGAGTTTTCCATTCGAGGGACTTGAAAGGTTCTTGCTGTTACGGTGGCGAAAAAGAGGAACTAATATGAAAGCTAACTTTGACGGATAAACCATTCAGTTTGTAATGGATCTTAGGAATGTGAGACATAAAAATTTTAGCGAGGCAATTTTTTAGGGCATACTGGGTCTGCTTTTTTGTCAATTTTATCGTCTAATGCCTTTGTCGTCGTCAATAGGTTTATGTAGCTAAAGGGCAGAACCGACGCGTCACGAATTACCGATATTCGTTAATCGATACAATATGGCTAATTACTGTAAGTTGATAAGTTTATCTTGAGATATGTTATTGAAAACGCATTTCTGTCGCAAACTCGTTTTCCTACGATTGCTAATAAGAGATACGGAAACGTTCTGAACAAAAGCTTAATAGGCCAAAAAGTCAAATTTTATGTCAATTAATTAGGTAATTGATTATCGTTTCTTCTAATATTTTCAGTTGACACTAATAGGTTTAACCTAATCATTACCTCTAGCACCGGAGCGTGAAAGCCAATTGGAAAGCAAAATTAACATATTCGCATCAGCTCGAGGACAGCAAGCAAGAAGTCACGTGACCACAATGTCGTCCGGAAACGAAAACGAAAGTAAACATAAAAATTAAACGGCAATAGGATTGTAGTGTAATTTATAATTTTCCAAATGTTTAAACCCAACACGTTTTACTTACATCAATGGCGCTTGTTAATTACGTTCTTGAGTTGTTCATGTTATTAAAATTATTATCAGCTCTCACTGGTCTGACTCTATGAGCCGATGTAGGTTATTTCGTTGCTAAAATGTTGTACGAGATATAAATTCCACCGCTGCAAGCCGAATCGAAGACATCGGCATTTTTTTCAGGTTCCCTCTGTATTGTGTGCAAACTCGTACTCTGTATTATTGCGTTGGGTTTGATCCTCGCGATCCTGCCTTTCTATCTGATCTATCTGCTTATACTGTGTTGCCGAAAGAAGAAGGAGGAAGAAACAACGGCCGTGGCTGTCCCTCTACATCAAAGAGTCCTCTACTACATACGACAAGACGTTTACGTTGAACCAACTCCAAGTGGCAATGTAGCAACAGTGAGCAGAGAGGTGCACCTTGCGCAAGTGCGGAATGCATGATAAAGATTTCGAAATGATTTTTTTGGCCTGGTACAGTTAATCACTTGTTCGTGGATTCTTTTGCTAGCTTAAATGTTGGAGTTTATTGTTTGGATTTTAAAAAAAAAAGGTTTAGTTCGGACCCAACTGTAATTAGCTGTCTTGTAGTTTTTCCTCTTCGTGTACAATATATTTACTTTTTATGCCTTAGTTGTAAAATGTTGTAATGTACAACCCGTTAACTTTTAGGGATAACACAAGGGCGCCGGCACGTAGGGACAAGCACTTGTCACCTCCTGGAATTCCGAAAAATGTACTGTATTAATTGTATTTGTTCTATCAAAAAATCTGATGAATTAAAAAATATGTATGTATTCGTATTTGCCCACTCTTGGAAAATTTTCTGCCGGCTCCTATGGGATTACATTAAAATTGGTTTTACACGATTTTACCAGTTGGTATTGAATTTTTGCAAACTGTGTGTAACATGGCTATGTTTATAATTGTTTTCTGGCGATAAGTTTTTAATTAAAGCATTACCTTTTTAAAAAAATGTAGTCATGGCTTACAAGCCAGAACTGTCATAATACGATTTACCAAAATATACTTGTAAATATACTTTAAATATGTTTTCCAACGATTGCTAACAAAAAATAAGAAAATCTGTTGATCAATGTATATAAGAGGTTACGTTCACATTTATGTCGCTTACAAGATTTAAAATTTGCTATTGTGATTTTAACAACATACAAACCCCACACTTCGCTAACGGGTAAATGAGTTTATTTAATGATCTTTTTACAACGAATGCAAAACCTGCAAATTGGCGTCAACGCCGGTTTAGCGTATTAACCTTTGTTGTTTGCGTGTCCGCTATAGATGTTGCCAAACACAAAAGAAGGAACCAACTTTATGGGAAAATATAACCGAACAGAACAAATCATTTGATGTTTTAAGTACCTGGAAACTGAGGTACAGATTAGCTAAAGTAAAGTCTAACGGTCAGCCAGAATGTACGGGTCGTACGACTGGAAGGTTAAGAGACAGGAAAATACTTGTGTTTTGTGTTGGATTTACATTTACATTTTATAGCTGCATCCTGCTTTCAAGTTATGAACACAAGACAAAGTTTTTTTCACATATGAGAGTGAATACATTTCATTACCACCTTTAAGCAATCGCTTGTTATCATCAGAAGAGAATGTTAAAAATGCCGAAAACTATGCGTTTTTACACATGCGAAAAGGTGATGACGTCTCAAGATGACGTGCGAGGGACGTAAAGTAAATTCCATCACAGAGAAAAATATGTGGACGTTCACATCTGGTTCATGTTCTCGGGCGCGAGGTAGAGCCCTCGGAAAACACCAAAACAGGTGATTTACGTCAAGGGTGTGCAACTTTTTTACTGAAGGGCCGAATACAATCACCCGCATCGGAATGCGGGCCGAACCATTGTTTAATACAGGTTGCATCTGTCTTATGGCATGTCAAAAACGAACATTCCGTTAAAAGGCGGAATGTCATTTTCGTTTGTTCGCTTTACTTTCATGGCGGCATTGTTACGTCATGGATCAAGCTCCGGTCGGAAGTGGAAAGCGCAAAAGGAAAGTAATGCACTGAAATTGTTTCACGTTCCGCAGGTTGCACACCCCTGATCTACGTGAAGAAACGCCGGGTCTAGTTTTATTGGATTCTGTTGTTTGTGGTACAACGTAGGTAATAAAACACCAGCGAGCACTGGCTCAAATTGTACTACTTTCGCATACACCCTACAAGCGCCACNTATGTATGTATTCGTATTTGCCCACTCTTGGACAATTTTCTGCCGGCTCCTATGGGATTACATCAGAATTGGTTTTACACGATTTAACCAGTTGGTATTGAATTTTTGCAAACTGTGTGTAACATGGCTATGTTTATAGTTGTTTTCTGGCGATAAGTTTTTAATTAAAGCATTACCTTTTTAAAAAAATTTGGTCATGGCTTACAAGCCAGAACTGGCACAATACGATTTTATGTCGCTTACAAGATTTAAAATTTGCTATTGTGATTTTAACAACATACAAACCCCACACTTCGCTAACGGGTAAACGAGTTTATTTAATGATCTTTGTAACAACGAATGCAAAACCTGCATTGGCATCAACGCCATTTTTGCGTAACAACCTTTATTGTTTGCGTGTTTAGCTAAAGTAAAGTCTAACGGTACAGATTAGCTAAAGTAAAGTCTAACGGTCAGCTAGAATGTACGGGTCGTACGACTGGAAGGTTAAGAGACAGGAAAATACTTTCTACTTTTTGTGCGTGTTTTGTGTTGGATTTACATTTACATTTTATAGCTGCATCCTGCTTTCAAGTTATGAACACAAGACAAAGTTTTTTTCACATATGAGAGTGAATACATTTCATTACCACCTTTAAGCAATCGCTTGTTATTATCAGAAGAGAATGTTAAAAATGCCGAAAACTATGCGTTTTTACACATGCGAAAAGGTGATGACGTCTCAAGATGACGTGCGAGTGACGTAAAGTAAATTCCATCACAGAGAAAAATATGTGGACGCTCACATCTGGTTCATGCTCTCGGGCGCGAGGTAGAGCCCTCGGAAAACACCAAAAACAGGTGATTTACGTCAGGAGTGTGCAACGTTTTTTTACTGGAGGGCCGAATACAATCACCCGCATCGGAATGCGGGCCGAACCATTGTTTAATACAGGTTGCATCTGTCTTATGGCATGTCAAAAACGAACATTCCGTTAAAAGGCGGAATGTCATTTTCGTTTGTTCGCTTTACTTTCATGGCGGCATTGTTACGTCATGGATCAAGCTCCGGTCGGAAGTGGAAAGCGCAAAAGGAAAGTAATGCACTGAAATTGTTTCACGTTCCGCAGGTTGCACACCCCTGATCTACGTGAAGAAACGCCGGGTCTAGTTTTATTGGATTCTGTTGTTTGTGGTACAACGTAGGTAATAAAACACCAGCGAGCACTGGCTCAAATTGTACTACTTTCGCATACACCCTACAAGCGCCACCATACCAAAGACGTTATTGTGCGACCCGCGAGCCAGTTTAAAACGTTTCGACTCACAATACTGTTTGCGTGGACGTACGTTGTTTGAATGGTGTTATCGTATTGTGTTGTGAAAGTATGTAAACGTATTTGATGGGACAGAAGTGGCAAACGAGCCAAAAGGAAGATAAAAAGATTGTGTAAAGTAAGAAAGAATTCAAAATCTTTCAACTAGTCTCTTTCATCTTATTTTACATGGGCTTGCATAATGTTGCTTTCGTTTGTAGAATGCTTTCACGTTGCTTAAGGTGGATCAAAGGCCCCCCAAAAGAAATATTCTTTAATCCATATGATTCGCAAGCTTGAGCCTGTTTAACACACCTTTTTCCTTTGAAGCAGAAATCTTTCGGACTGGTTGAGCATGTAGTCATGTGCATTTCTTTAGATATTATTCTTCTTCGGTCTTTTATGATGTAAAAAATCCACAAATTTTGCTGGTGTAGTATGTGGAAATTACGATGATAAAATAGAACAGCCTTTAACAGTTGAAGTTTTTGGGCACCAAGAGAAATAGTGCCTTTTTTCGTAGGAAGGCAATCAGAGGGAGGAAGCATGAACGAATATATTACCAAAGCGACTCTAAACCTGTTTAGGTGTGTAATTTGTAAAACGTCCCCTTTCCGGGCTACCAGGACATATGCAAAAAATGCCACCACGCGTAGAAGCAAGAAATTGAAGGAAAGGAAGGCTTTAAAACCTTCTTCTTCCCGATCACAATCGGCAAGCCCTTTTCGCCACCAAAAATGCAAAAAATATCGTCATAAGTTTTATGTTGTGTTTTTTTTGCTGTAATTTTCCACTTTTCAAAACTTGAAAATATTTTCGCCAATTATTAGTCCGAAAACGAGTCCAGGATTTAAATACGTCTACTAAAACTTTAATACTCAACCCGGACTTTATTTGCACGAAAAAAACAAAACTAAATGTTGTTTGGAGAGACCGCTTTGCTGAAAACCTCATTAAACAAAACTACTGTAAAGTGCGGCAAAGGACAAGAAGTCTATGGCACGTAAAAAGCCTATTGTGCGAGGTTGCAATGTCCGACGTTAAAATTTAACTTCTGCAAGTCGATTTGGTTCCGTTTTTCTATCAATTTAGTTGGGCGTTCCACAGAATAGACAAATTGAGCAGCAAACTGTAAGCTTCAGCACGAGAAAAAGGATAACGAACCGCCATGTCAGATTCCGACGATAGTAAGCAATGTTTTGTTCTGTTGTATAAACTGTTGTACGTGCAAAAACTTTGTACAAAATAGACCTATTAGCTGAAACAAACATATATTTTTTCAGAATTGATATGTAACCTGTGCAAACTCATATACTATCTGTGCAAACTCGCATTCTATCTCATCGTATTGGGTGTGATCCTTGTGATTTTGCCTTTCTACCTGATCTATCTGCTTATACTGTGTTGCTGCAAGAAGAAAGAGGAAGGAGAAACAACCACTGTGGCGGTTCTTCCACATCAAAGAGTCCTCTACTACATACGACAAGACGTTTACGTTCAGCAAACTCCAAATGGCAATGTAGCAACAGTAAGCAGAGAGGTTCATCTTGCGCAAGTACAAAATCCATAAAACATAAATTCAAATGTATTTTTTCCGAGTGCAGTAAATCACATGTTCGTTAATTCTTTGCTCGCTTAAATGTGAACCCAACTTTATGCAGCTGTCCTATAGTTTTTCCTTAGTGTGCAAGCAGAATATGCGTAAACATACATTGCGATATGTCTTTGATTATTGTGCTTTATAGCTGTAAGATTTTTAACATCAAAGCAGGGATTACATCAAAATAAGTTTCACGCCATTTTATCAGTTGTTGTTACATTATTGCCGTTGTGTGTAACGCACCATGTTTAGTTGTTTCCTGGAGATAATTTTACCCTGCAAATCGGCGGCAAAACGGGTGTGTAGCGTAAATTCTAAATGCCTTTTTCATTTGCGCGCCTGCAATCGATGTGAACAACAACAAAGAGAGCAAACATGGTGAAATAAAACCTATCCGGGCAAATCATCAATAGTGTGTAAAGTACCAAAAAAATGAGGCACAGATTAAACGTCGTTGAAACAAATGATTTAGCTAATCAGCAACCAAAATAAAATGAGACCACAATGCTGTCCGGCGACAAACACCCAGATAAACATAAAGTTAACCGACTTGTTTGCCCAGTCTACCAAAAATCAGTGTTTTAGTTAACAACTAGGTTGCTTTGAACTCATGAAGGTGGTTAAGGCGATATCAAAATAAACACGAATCCCAAAACTCATTGGAAAGCAATAATTTG
Organism: Phallusia fumigata; assembly: GCA_008931825.1. Classification (NCBI taxonomy): domain Eukaryota; kingdom Metazoa; phylum Chordata; class Ascidiacea; order Phlebobranchia; family Ascidiidae; genus Phallusia; species Phallusia fumigata. The sequence goes on along the minus strand of QXVZ01016169.1, from coordinate 1,470 downwards.
GTCTAGAACTGCCAGCTTGCATCATGCAATTTACCAGGCAATTGTTTATCATGTACCACGCTGGACAATTTGCTCATACATCGCCAATGCATTACTTAACGCAACACGAAAACTAATTGCAAACGAATTTCAGTGATTAACTGCGAATTCTTATGTCAAACACGTTTTAAATAACGTCATTGCCATATGTCAATGGATTTGTAGAAGTGTTTATGTTATCCTAAAGAGTGGCGCAAATCCATTGAAATTATTGGGGGGACTTTTGTTCTTGTGAGTAATTTTTGTGCAGGTGTCGTCATATTGAAAGTTATGACGTCACAACACAGATTTTTACGTCGCAAAAAAAGTTACATGTTTAATGAAACTGTCTTAAAAAGCCGTTAAAAGTGTTTGTTTTAATGCAACAGTAAACCAGCTTTGAACCCGCTTTAAACAGTAACACAAGATTTTGGGTTTCATACTTAATCAAATAAATCCGAAACGCGATGCTTTTAAACCACACACTTTGCAACTGGTAAAATGGATTTAAACCAGTGTTTGTGGACATTAACAGTCTGTTTGTTTGCGCGCTTACTGTTGAAGTGGAGAAAAAGAGGAACTAGTATGATGGCAAACTTTAACGCATGATACCCGTTTAGAGTGAACTTACGGAACGCGATATATATATGAAATACCAGTGAGGCATATTTGTTAGGGGCTGCAAGGTCATGATGCATACTTTTGCCGTCAAGTAGAACAGTATTACGTATGCTGTAAGCCAAAACCTAACACAGTATGAGATACCAAAACATGCTTATTGATTTATACGTTTAAGCCTCAGATTTACAACATAGCATTTTTACAAATATACTGCATTTTTATGTACTCCAGGTCTATGCTCGCATTTTAGTTAACAAACCACGCAAATTATTAGGACAAATTTCCGACTTGAAATAAGCAAACCAGGTTTTTAAGAACTGGTGGCATGGAACACAAGCGCCGTGGCCCTTAATGACCAGAAGCCAAATCACATGAGCAGTTAAGATTAGGGTTTTTCGACCAGTGTCGGAGCAAATATATGTGGAATTTTATTTGCTGCAGGCAATTAATTGCTTAGGATTTAAAGTTGTCATTTACTGCTTAAACTTTCCTTTCCAACGCCGCAGCTGGTTCAAGTTGATTCAGCAGCAGGTTTTAGAATTTTGCATCAGTTGAAACCAGTAACCAAGAAATAACAAGACCACAATGGCGTCCGGTGATGACGACCCAGGTAAACACAAAAGTTGCAACATATACGCCTGAACGGTGTTTGCACATTTCAGCAAGAATTTGACAAACCGAAAGTGATCGTTGTAGTTCCGCTTAGTCGCGTATAGGCAGCTTGAATATCCCAGCCGGTTTTAAGGCCACTAAATTAACGGCGTCCACAGTTTGATACTATTTCATTTGAGGGCTGCAGAAAGTGCACGCTGTTTCGGCCTGTAAGGTCTC
>QXVZ01016168.1:0-17299 GCA_008931825.1 Phallusia fumigata | reverse complement strand
CATGGCACAGCAAGATTACATGGAGACGCGTTTGTGCGAAAACCCTTCGTTAGCAGGCGAAAGCGGTAAGAAAAACTAAAAAGAATATCAGTGTTTAATTGGTTCTTTCTCCGAACCGAAATTGTTATTATTTAAAGACACACAGACATGTCAGAAGTCGAAATGGAACCGAAACTTAATCATCATTGTGGCTTGTGTTTCTGTCATACTTCTGCTATTTATTCTATGTATTCTGGGTGTGGCGATTTTGGCGGTAAGTCACGTTGCTTTTGCCTTAAAACCTGCTCGAACGTTCGTCTGCCTTTGGGCTGCCAGCCCTATGAGAGTTTTTTCTAAACTTTGATGCAACCCTTTAAAGTCCAAGAAGATTAACCAATTTCGCTTAGGTTTCTCGACGGTAAAAGAAAATCCGAGGCAAGAACTAACGGCTTTGCAAATTGATTTAAACTATTACGCATGCTAAACAATTTGTATGATTGTGCTTAAGATAATATGACGCGGCACCCAGTAAAACAAAGTTTGTGTTTAGCAAAATCCAGGATCCAGTAAGCAAGACCAAACAATTCAAGCAAGCATAGGAGGTGTGTTACAATACAAATATGTTTTGAAATTTTAAAAACATATGGACAACACATGCCAACTTAAATTATGTAACCCACAACAACAGACCCTGCTGCAATTACCAGCGGAAACAACTTCGCAACGTGTGCTGAATTAAAACGGCACGGCTTTCAAAGGTCGGGAATTTACCAAGTGCAGCTAGAAAATGACGGAATGTATTATGACGTAAGTCTTGGGAAAATTCGTTCATGCAGAACCGTTTTTTTTATTAGTCTTGTAAAACGAAATAAGTGTGTAGTAGTGCGGCATAAGTAATGTGGACAAAATACGTATGAAAAGATTTTTTGGCGTCTGTGGGTTTTCAAAGAAGTGCGTGCAATAAGCAAAATATTCAAGGCCTGTGAATAGATTTGAATTTGCAACATCTTAATGTAAGCTTCTTAGGTCACTACGCAGCCCGCTACATACATACGCACCAAAACGTCAAAAACTGGATACGTCTANAAAATTTTTGCACATAAATGTTTAAGCTCAGAACTAGGACTTTAGGTTGACTGCATGAAAAGTGTTTAAATTTTGATTTAAAACACATAGCAAACGAAACATAAATTGTTTCAGATTTTGTTGCTTCGTATAACAGGTTAAGGAAGAAGTACTTTTTTGTTGCTTGAACTAATGTGGTTTATAAAGTATATACCTTTTTATCTCTACATATCGTCTTGTTTAATATTTTTGCGAAAGCAGGTAGACTTTAGGAATTACTAAACGCATTCATGGCACAGCAAGATTACATGGAGACGCGTTTGTGCGAAAACCCTTCGTTAGCAGGCGAAAGCGGTAAGAAAAACTGAAAAGAATCAGTGTTTATTTGGTTTCTTTCTCCGAACCGAAATTGTTATTATTTAAAGACACACAGACATGTCAGAAGTCGAAATGGAACCGAAACTTAATCATCATTGTGGCTTGTGTTTCTGTCATACTTCTGCTATTTATTCTATGTATTCTGGGTGTGGCGATTTTGGCGGTAAGTCACGTTACTTTTGTTTTAAAACCTGCTCGAATGTTCGTCTGCCTTTGGGCTGCCAGCCCTATAAAAGTTTTTCTAAACTTTGGTGGAACCCTTCTGAGAGGGTAAACCAATTTCACTTAAGTTTCTCCACGTTGAAAGTTCAACAAGAAAATCAGAGACACGAACTAACGGCTTTGCAAACTGACTTAAACTAACAATTTGCATAATTGTGCTCAAGACAATTTCACGCGGCACCCAGTAAAACAAAGTTTGTGTTTAGCAAAATCCAGGATCCAGTAAGCAAGACCAAACAATTCAAGCAAGCATTGGAGGTAAGTTACAATGCACATGTTTTAAAATTTTTAAAACATATGGACAACATATGCCAACTTAAATTCGAACCCACAACAACAGACCCTGCTGCAATTACCAGCGGAAACAACTTCGCATCGTGTGCTGAATTAAAACGTCACGGCTTTCAAAGGTCGGGAATTTACCAAGTGCAGCTAGAAAATGACGGAATGTATTATGACGTAAGTCTGGGGAAAATTCGTTCATGCAGAACCGTTTTTTTATTAGTCTTGTAAAACGAAATAAGTGTGTAGTAGTGCGGCATAAGTAATGTGGACAAAATACGTATGGAAAAAATTTTTGGCGTCTGTGGGTTTTCAAAGAAGTGCGTGCAACAAGCAAAATATTCAAGGCCTGTGAATAGATTTGAATTTGCAACATCCTAATGTCTAAGCTTTTAAAGTCTTTGTTATCCGACGCAGCCTGCTACATACATACGCACCAAAACGTCAAAAACCGGATACGTATATAGACAAATTCTTGACATTTAGGTTTATTGTGACATGACAACTGACGGGGGTGGTTGGACTCTAGTTGCTTCCGTGCATCGAAAGGACGATGGAAATAAATGCAACGTCAGCGACATGTGGTCTTACAATCCATGGACCACAACTGCCTTCATAAGTGGAAAAGGTCATCAGCAATGTTATGCAAGCTTTTGACTGCGGTGCAAGTTTTTAACTTTAAGCACAATGCAAAAAACTAATATGGCTTAAACTGTTATTTTGGTTGTTTCTTTCGTTTTTATCCTCGGGGACGGAACAACGCCCGAATGCGTAATGCTCACTATAAGTTCACCGTCGAGCTATAGCTGCCTTATTGCAGTCCCTCTGGATCATATTTAATTTCAATATTGTTTTTTTAAGTTGGTGACTTTAATTTGGGTCAACCCATTGGGTCCAATGGGTTGGAGCAATGTATGTTTTTCATTTTCGTTGCTTGTATGTTTTTTTTACTTGATATAGGCTCAACGAGTTGGTCGGACAAGTCTGTGATGGGAAATATACGCAACGCAACATCACAAGACTACAAGGCATTTGCATACCACACAGGAAAAGTAATCTAACATTTATCACGACTTGTCACACCATCAGAAATGCCATGGATTTATTTTTAGGCAAGTGACGTCATGCTTTCACACGTTCCCAACGATGTTGACGTCACTGAGTTTGATGACAGGTCTTTTCTGAAGTATCACACTAACAATGGATTTCTCACCAAATACGGATCATCCCTTAGAAGTCTGTTTCAAGATCATGCACGTTTGGAAAGTCTAAATATTGTTGGTGAGAAGAAAATAATATAAATTTATTAGTTTACCGGTGTAGTATTCTTAACCAGACTTCCAATTGTTCTGTTTTGCATAAAATTCAGGTTTGGATTCAAAGATCGTCCCATTAATACAGAAAAAAATCAAACCTTCTTCTATTTTCACCAATTGGTACAACTATACATTTGACACAGCGACGTCGGAAGCCTATATGTCAAACCAATCCACCCCAGACATAGGAAACCAGGTAGAAACTTCACAGGCATCGAACACAGAAATTTGATATTAATTTTTTTATCACACGCCTATAACTGATATCAAAGATGTTCGAGTTCTGTGCAGAAAGCGAATGAAATTGAAGGGTGAAATTCAAATCGCTTATGTGTTTTCCCCAGAAAAAAAAACGTTATTAATTACTGCCAAACAAAGAGGAAAAACTGGCAATCCTTCGTAAATAGCAAAACGCGCAGGTAGTTCGACTTTTTTGGTATTTAACCCTAAATGCCACTAACTTTCAACAAGGTCAATAAAAAACGGCAAAAAATGGAGGTTTACCAAAAAGGAACAGATATCAACGACAGCGCAAACATTTGTTCGTAATGTTTACGCACCCAGACATGCATCATCCAGCACTGCTGCAAGTCTTACGAGACATGTTACTCATTTTGTTTTTTACAGGTTTCCTTTAGTTTGGGAAATGGACCCGAACAAAAAGTAGAATATGGAAAGACGTACACGTAAGCATTAGGTTTGCTGGGATCTAAGGCAAGATAGGCAATACTTCAAATTCCCTTTTTCTGTTGCAGCGACTCAAAAACTTATCATGTGACAAGTATTGCGGCTCAACCGTTTATTGCTATGGCAACTGTTTCCAACTTTGACGGTTATCCCGCCAGCTTTAGCTTGAAGGTAAACTTCCAAAAATCATCTTCAAAGGCGAATGTTTATTTTGACCAGTGACGAAGCTGACTGGTCCTTGTGATTTTGTTTTCGAATGAGGTCGACATAGAGGATGTGTATGATGTTGGACTTGCCCTTGTTATCAAAACACTGACGACATCTGATTAAACAGGTTTTCCTTTTTAGGTTGACTCCCATGATCTGAGCAGTGCTTCGGCTACAACCTACAGTTCTTCATTTTACCGGAACGGATTTTCCATTTTTTATCGGGTTTATTTCAGGAATCAAAGACCCAACAAAACCTCAGTGGCATTTGCTTTTTTCAATATTCGCTCGTATGAGGTATGACGGCGTATAAATCCTTCAAAAGACTGCTCAAAACAAGAATTATCTTTTACCTTCTAAATGTAGATATTTTACAGTGAATAAGATGGTTACGGTTTTGTGACAAATCAAAACATATTTTACTTTTTGTTATGTCCTAAAACAGGGGTGGGGGAACCCATTTAGTACTGCGGTATAGCATAAATTGCATGAGATTACGAACGGGCCTTAGAAAAAGCGACTGTTGCGTCACAAAACCAGCAAGCGGTTGAATGTGTGGCAATTTTTAAGATATACGGTTGAACCTCGAACTTAAATGTCAATAATGGCAAAGTCATCTCATAGAAAATACTTGTGCATAAATATAATGGTTTGACTTTTGATGTTTTGATAACATATTTCTGATCTGCAGACCACAGGTTTTCCATCCCTGTCTTAAGAGATAAGAGTAAAGACGTGTTAGAGTTTTCTGTGTTCTGTCTTACCAAAAGAGCGGAATGCCGTTAGAAAACACATTAAAACGAGATTTTTGTTTTTAGTGGATCTCCGCTCCAAGGTACTCGTACCACCCCACCCATCCACCCTCGGCCAATGCAACATCATACGAGATTCAGTTAAGGGGTGAAGCAAAAAATCTTATCGTTGGATATGCTATGTTCACCAGGTGATACATCTAGGTGTTCAACACAAACCGTGTTACAATTGCCACAGTCAGATTTAACGTGACTTTTTCGATTCAAATTTTCCAGGCGACGCATTTCTAAACAGTTGCTGGAATTGTCGAGTGCTTATTCAATTTATGCACGAACTAACAAAAGAGTTACGGAAAATTTGTGATTTTACTTTTTAGGGGACAGTCCAATAGCTCCCGCAGCCAAGGAGTCAGTTATTCCGAGATACGGACATTTTTTCAGACGACTGTTGATTTGCTAGGTAGGTTTGTGCCCCTATGGAAAATACTTTACACGATCATGAAACAAACAAAACAAAACCGTATGTGGGTAACACTAAAGGTACCTACAATCTATATTTATGGTTTTAATATTCTGTTTATCACCACATGAATGTGTAAACTGACTGCAAAACCCACATAGCTAGCAAAGTGCGTCTTTTGTGGAAGTGACAATCTTTTTTTCTGTGTGCATTTTTAAAAAGCATCATCAGAGATAAAGGACACAGCCATAGCTCCCCCTCCTGCAATATGGACGCCTGTGGTCTTCACAAGAGGAAACATTTCCTACCCAAATTACAATGTAACTCCTGGATATTTGCAGTTCAGAGCTTACGATGATCTGGGATCCCCCTACGCTATATGTCCTGGACTGCGGTGAGCTATTGCTGGAGCGCTTATTTTTACAGCTATCATCACTTAATGTTTGTTACAAATAATTTTAAGGGAAGCAAATATTTACCGGAGTTTAGCTAGTTAACAGTCGAGTTGTTTCATATTTTTACATATTTTTTTACATTTTAATGATTTCCAATTTTAATTATGTCTAACGTTAGATTTAGAAGGGAACAATAAAAGTACCCATTTTTCTGGCAAAAACCAAGTTAGGAATCTGTCATGGGGGGTGTTTGTCCTTACATCCTGACCAAGCCTTTTTGTGTGTAGGCCTATTGCGTCGTTAGGTGGATTTATACGTCGATCNTATTGCTGGAGCGCTTATTTTTACAGCTATCACCACTTAATGTTTGTTACAAATATTTTTAAGGGAAGCAAATGTTTAACGGATTTTAACTGGTTAACATTCTAGTTGTTTCTTATTTTTACATTTTTTTACATTTTAATGATTTCCTTTCTCATTGTGTCTAACGTTAGATTTAGAAGGGAGCAATAAAAGTAGGCTACCTATTTTTCCGGCAAAAACAAAGTTAGGAATCTGTCATGAGGGGCGTTTGTCCTTACATCCTGACCAAGCCTTTTTGTGTGTATTGCTTCGTTAGGTGAATTTATACGTCGATCTGCAGTTACAGTAGATAGATGGACACTTTTACAGTTTATTGAATCTTTCACAGCGTTGGATCGGAAGAGGACCCGGCAAAGTTCTGCATCGGTTCAGCGAATACTGGATACAGTTTTCCTCGCAGATGTGGTGACTTCTCAGGTAATCACAAACCGATTCTTTAGTATTAAACGTTACATGACTTACTTTGCACAAAAAGTAAGTTAAACGCGTACGTACCGTTTCGGTGTAAAAGACTAATGAGCAACTCATCTCTTTCCCATTCTTATAATAGCATTTTGTTAGACGGAACGTAATATTTTTTAGCATGGGAAACACTGGAAGATCACGTGTTCGTCAACAGGTCGGCTTCAGGTGATGGAAAATTTGTAAACGATCTTCACTCTACTATTCTTATATTCACCCGATGAAAGATTTATTATAAATCTGAAATTTCCTGTATATCGCTGCCGGACAATGTCAACAGAAAAATATATGCTGCATAAACGTGTATTTACTCAAAACCTACTGAAAACGAATTATTTCCACAAAATAAAAAACATGTCGCAAGGTGGTAAAAGCAAGACCAACCGACCTCTAAAAAAATTAAAGGCAAGCATGCTTTGACTGATCTGTAGCGACCGCGCGGAATGTTGGGTTCACGGTATATGCGCCTATGAGTCTCAGTCGATAATGCAGGTGTTTTGTTAAGCGTTTAATTGTTCTTTAATATGTGTGGACGAATTAGATTAGGGTCGTCACTTATTATATGTGAGAACTCGATACCACCGTCCTTGACAACGCCATAACCTTCGTACACCTCCTCAAAGCTCCTGAGCTTGCCAGGACATAGTCCCGGAATCCTCACACAAGTGTTTTGCACTTTAGGTTGTTTGTTTATTACCCTATTCAAATAGAATCCAAGACAAGAAAACAATGCATTAAAGTTTGTTTACGAAACCTCAAAGAAACATAAATCCCATAAAGACTGCACTACGCTATGTAAGAGTTCTAGGCCACTGCCGAGCTATAGCTGTTATGGGTATTAACGTCATCAGTGCGTTATTTAAACTCTGGTTATTTGGGCGTTAACGGCTTAAAGCTTAAAGCACTTGAATCACGCAAACGAATAGCCAATCACAATACAGCACAAAAAGTACGAAAACCTCGCATGAGCGTGTCAGTTCAAAATAGCGCTGCATCCTAATCAGGCATTAAGAGGAAATATTATAAAGTTCACCAGGCCTTTTTCGTCATTTAAAGCTTGGGCAAAGTTTATCACGAGTCATGAATTTGACATAACTTACATGCGAGCTTTGAGCTCATACACTAAAAACTATTTTGCAAGCGCTAATTGCTGATTTTGCAAATTTTACACTAGTTGTCGCTACAGATCACTTTGTACAGTTTTACCTATTTCTAAGTACTCTTTAGCGGAGACTTCTACAATTAGAAGCGAACATGACTAATCTTGGATAGAGACGTAAAAATGTCTAGTTTCGACATGTAGAAGTGCTGTTGTCCTGTTGGGCTGTTAAATAGCAAATGGTAACCATTTTTCCCTAAGAAATGCAAATGCAGAATAAACATTTCGGTCCAATAAAATATCACCAAGCGCAAACGTCTATAAACTGTTTGTTTTAAATCGGTAGAATTTGGGTTCAGGGGCAACAAAAGCGTGAAATTTTGACGGGCGAAATTTGAAATTTTGACCTTGCGTATTGAAGTGGTGCAAAGAGGTACAAAGATAACAAAGCACACGTAAAAGCTGTACTCCAATTTTTTAAAAGAATTTGAAAATGAAATGCCACTAATGCGAGAATCTGCCAGGCCCGTAACCACGACGAGTGTCACGTAGTCAAAGGAGTATGCAAACCATGTAAAAAATCACTAAATAAAAACATGTCATATCATGTATGCAAAACCACAGCACAGTTTGATTAAACATTGTGGTCTCAAGCAGCCACNATTTATACGTCGATCTGCAGTTACAGTAGATAGATGGACACTTTTACAGTTTATTGAATCTTTCACAGCGTTGGATCGGAAGAGGACCCGGCAAAGTTCTGCATCGGTTCAGCGAATACTGGATACAGTTTTCCTCGCAGATGTGGTGACTTCTCAGGTAATCACAAACCGATTCTTTAGTATTAAACGTTACATGACTTACTTTGCACAAAAAGTAAGTTAAACGCGTACGTACCGTTTCGGTGTAAAAGACTAATGAGCAACTCATCTCTTTCCCATTCTTATAATAGCATTTTGTTAGACGGAACGTAATATTTTTTAGCATGGGAAACACTGGAAGATCACGTGTTCGTCAACAGGTCGGCTTCAGGTGATGGAAAATTTGTAAACGATCTTCACTCTACTATTCTTATATTCACCCGATGAAAGATTTATTATAAATCTGAAATTTCCTGTATATCGCTGCCGGACAATGTCAATAGAAAAATATATGCTGCATAAACGTGTATTTTACTTAAAACCTACTGAAAACGGATTATTTCCACAAAATAAAAAACATGTCGCAAGGTGGTAAAAGCAAGACCAACCGACCTCTAAAAAAATTAAAGGCAAGCATGCTTTGACTGATCTGTGGCGACCGCTTGGAATGTTGGGTTCACGGTATATGCGCCTATGAGTCTCAGTTGATAATGCAGGTGTTTTGTTAAGCGTTTAATTGTTCTTTAATATGTGTGGACGAATTAGATTAAGGTCGTCACTTAATTATATGTGAGAACTCGATACCACCGCCCTTGACAAGGCCATAGCCTTCGTACACCTACTCAAAGCTCCTGAGCTTGCGAGGACAGAGAATCCTCACACAGGTGTTTTGCACTTTAGGTTGTTTGTTCATTGCCTTATTCAAATAGAATCCAAGACAAGAAAACAATGCATTAAAGTTTGCTTAAGAAACCTCAAAGAAACATAAATCACATAAAGACTGCACTACGCTATATAAAGAGTTCTAGGCTACTGCCGAGCTATAGCTGTTATGGCTATGGACGTCATCAGTACGTTATTTAAACTCTGGTTATTTGGGCGTTAACGGCATAAAGCTTAAAGCACTTGAATCACGCAAACGAATAGCCAATCACAATACAGCACAAAAAGTACGAAAACCTCGCATGAGCGTGTCAGTTCAAAGTAGCGCTGCATCCTAATCAGGCATTAAGAGGAAATATTATAAAGTTCACCAGGCCTTTTTCGTTATTTAAAGCTTGGGCAAAGTTTATCGCAAGTCATGAATTTGACATACATGCGAGCTTTGAGCTCATACACTAAAAACTATTTTGCAAGCGCTAATTGCTAATTTAGCATAATTTACACTAGTTGTCGCTACAGATCACTTTGTACAGTTTTACCTATTTCTAAGTACTCTTTAGCGGAGACTTATACAATTAGAAGCGAACAGGACTGATCTTGGATAGAGACGTAAAAATGTCTAGTTTCGACATGTAGAAGTGCTGTTGTCCTGTTGGGCTGTTAAATAGCAAATGGCAACCATTTTTCCTCTAAGAAATGCAAATGCAGAATAAACATTTCTAGGCACTCGGGTCCAATAAAATATCACCAACCGCAAACGTCTATAAACTGTTTGTTTTTAATCGGTAGAATTTGGATTCAGGGGCAACAAAAGCGTGAAATTTTGACGGGCGAAATTTGAAATTTTGGCCTTGCGTATTGAAGTGGTGCAAAGAGGTACAAAGATAACAAAGCGCACATAAAAGCTGTACTCCAATTTTTCAAAAGAATTTGAAAATGAAATGCCACTAATGCGAGAATCTGCCAGGCCCGTAACCACGACGAGTGTCACGTGGTCAAAGGAGTATGCAAACCATGTAAAAAATCACTAAATAATAACATGTCATATCATGTATGCAAAACCACAGCACAGTTTGATTAAACATTGTGGTCTCAAGCAGCCACGAAACTTTGTATTAGTTTGTCTGTCATTCCACGGGTTTCTTTTCACCAGGCCTGTGCTCGTCCGCCGTCGGAAGGTATTGTTCCAATTTCGTAATTCGGTCTATAAACTCGCTCTCTCTTATGCGAGCCTCTGATAATTCTCTCAGATGGTAAGACATGTTTTCAAACTGACTATCGAGCCTTGCCTCCATTAGACTCCTTGCCTCTACGATCGCCGCTTCTTTGCCGAACTTGCTGGTTTTTTCGAAACGATCGGTGAAGCCTCTTTTTTCGTCTTCGTGGATTTGCTTGAACTCCTGAAACTCGCCGTGAAATCTTTCTAGAATCTGTTTTGACGGGAAAATGTGACAGTGATTTAGAAGACAAAAAATCTGTTGTTTGTTAACCTTATTTTATTTGTATGTGGGGGAAGGCCAGATCTGGTTACACGTTTGCACAATTAATCTTCCGTTGAACAACCGGCAGTATTGCTTTTTTACTTGCAAAAGTTGCCAAACAAAACCAATTAAAGTCACTTAGTTATTTCCGTTTAAAATTTTTGTTGTTGGTACCATTACATATCTATCCTAATTACCTGGTACATCTTGTCCCGATATTCGTGGACAGCATCACTGACAAAGTCGTCCAGCCAGCGGTCGGCGACATGCTTTCAAAATAAAGAGGGACACAATTAATACAGATTATTTATTGACAGTTCAAGATCTTTAAATATCACAATATACGTGCCAAACGAAAATTAGCTTCTATTGAATGTTAAAATGAAGCTGTTTAATCAGAAAACACCATATTTTATGGAAGATTCAAACGACTCGGTCCAAAAGTCCTAACAATTTATGGTATCATAACAAACACTAATATGATTCCACTTAGAGTTGCTGGTCGAATCGCCCGCTTAACTTTGACTTACGAAAAGATATGTAGTGGTAAAAATAACTTACATCAGAAAGGTCTTTTGAATGTGGCATGTTTTTCGACAGTATGCTATCAGAACACTTTAGGACATGGTCGTACAGACTACTTCCGGTCATGGGATTTTGATCATGTAGCAGCGGAAGCAGATCCTTTATCAGCTGTTTAAACAACTTGTTTACGTTGTGTCGGAATTTCTTGTCAATATCTAAAACATAAAAACTTCTGATTAAAATGCCGATCGTAATCTGTTGGTTGACTTGGTGGAGCTAAAGGTCGCTGATTGTCGGGTTTCATTGTAGGCCGGGTGCCGATAAGAGTCCTTGGTTAAAGCAAAGGGCTTTGGTAAACTGATACCTCTATAAAGCCGCTATTTACCGTGGCGGCCTAGCTTTTAAAATATTTCCGAAGTCGACTTTTCAGGGCAGTTTTAGCTTCTAAACAACGTGCGTCAAAGTGGCACATTACAATTCGGAACTAACACTGTACAATTTAATTTGCCATTCCAGACAATGCAGGAGTTCGCTTTTTATTTTTACTTTACATCACAACCGAAGATGCGTAAAACATTTAACACAGGCCCGATGTATATGCATTATCACTTGCATACCAGCAGTAAAACAGTTAACGATCGAGACAGATCGCGAATGCAAAACAGTGGAAAATCATACCGTTCATTTTAATTGCCTTTACTGTATCATCTCTTTTTTCGATTTTCGAACCCGGAGTAGGCAATGTGAACGCCATAAGGTTCGGAAAAAGAGTTTGCAGATCCTTCCAATTGTTTAAAACCTCCATACTGCCAGTTGATCCACTAAGTTCCTGCTCGAAACGATTCAAATACTTTTTTCCTCCGTCGACACCGTAACCAAGCTCTTGGTGTGGAAAATCCCGTACTAGTAATACCAAGTTCTGCATTCACAAAATAAGGCCTATGGTTTTGGCATCGACAAGCACAAATCGTTTGTGCATACCTGAAGAAAAGACGACGAATTTTCATTTCCTACCCATTGCGCTATTCTTATCCAGTACTGAAACATAAAATAGAGGTCTAAATTTTTAAAGAGCCGGTCACAATCTAAAAGTATTGTGCAATGTACAAAACAGCCCAAAAGTTGCTCGTGACAAACGTACTGATAGTTGTTCGATGTCGTTCGACTGCAGCTGGTGAAAAAGATTGTACACCAGCACCGAGCTCATCAAGATGGAAAGGGTAAAAATTTGATCACTTTCCTGTTTGGTTGTACTATTGTCGAACATCCCTTGCGTGTCCATCACATAGAGTGCCACCTGAAAAAAATTCGCCATTCTCTGATAATCTATAACTACAGCATTCATTACAAACCAAATGTTGTTTGTGCGAGAGGCATTCCCGTACCTTACTAATGCGGTGTACGATATTATCGAACGCAGTGTTTAATTGTACCTTGCGAGATTTGTAAATTTGTAGGTGGATATATCCATGAATAATTCGCTTCTAAAACGGCTATTTTAAAGTAATGCAGCATTTTTAAATCCAAAATCCAGGTAAAGTTTAAATAATGTTTACATGCACGTATAAATGTTCCAACGGCACCTTTTCTACATTTTTTAAAATACAAGTCGGTCGCCTACTTACAGGTCCTTTTTTTGTTTCCAAGGTAATGGCGTTGCTGGTAATCCATATACCCTCGGTATTTCGGAGAGGTCCCCCACGCCATTCAAACGTTGGATCAAGAATTTTGCTAAACAACTTCCCCAAAACATTGTTTTCTAAGTTCTGAAAAAAACGTGCGGTAAAATGACAGAGTGTGTGAACGATGATGTTTAATTTGAACTCTTAATCATTTTTTGTCGTTTTGATCTTACTTATTTGAATGGGCTCAAATGGCAAAAATAGTTACCCCAGTTAAATAGTGGATCAGCAAGTTGACAAGGAAAGATTTTCCTTTTCGTTTTTCACCGCATATAGATACGATTGCCGAAGGTTTGTCCCAGGAACGTTTTAACACAATTTTAAGAGCTTGGTCATCTAACTTCAAAGTACCATTTAACGATTTTGACAGGATTTGAACTGGTTCTGAATGAAATCAAATATTAGGTATTTTTACTAATTTGCTGATGTCTGCGTGTAAAACAAATATTCAATAATTTTTTAAAATGGTAAAAATTTTTAACTGCAAAGCATATAATTCTTGATAATAGAACACGCGGCAGTATAAAAAACCACAGTAGAGTTGATACATACCTTGCTTGGACATCTTCACTTTTGTATGTTGATAAAATCACATGTGCTGCCTGTACTTTTGTCAGGGTAGTTTAGACGTACAAATATTTATGCGTTTACCTAACGTTGCCTCGACAAAATACTGTGTCACCACGAAACCTATTCAATCTTCAAAATTTGCTCATCCGTTAATATTTTTACTAAACACAGTAAAGGATTGTTAAAATAAAAAAACACTTATAACTCTTCCGATGCGGATGGCGGGCTAGCCACGATCTTTAAAACCAGAACGTTTATGGACCACGCCAGCACTGTTTGCCAACAGTTGTAGTTGAATTAGTAGGACTTGGTTCACACAGCTTTCACAAAAGTCTGATTAGAAATTTGACGCTATGTCGGCTTTTCAAAGGGAAAAAACCTTTCTACAAGAGAATCGACCTTTTTCAACGTCCCCGCAACACGAAACGACAAAACAAACATTAAAACGTAACCAACAAAACATTGGCGTCCTAGAATATTTAACTCAAAACAAAACTTGATACAAACGTTAGCGTCTTTTTAACTTTGTCCTCTCTAGCACCGTCCTGTGGCTACTATGTGTTTTATTTCCAATGTATGAACCAATGCACTTTGAAGGGACCTTAGAGGAGATACAGCAGAACTTCAAGCTGACTGGTAGTAAATACTTTTGCAAAAGCAAAAACTTAAAAATGGCGAAAAATGGTATGTATTACTGTTCTTTTGACATATTGCTCAAACGTTTTGTTTTGCTTAATGTGTAACCGAAAAATTACGAGCCGCGCCTACGCAACGCAAGGCAATAAAGGTTAGATTAACGCTCTTATGTGTGCTGTTGAAAATCAAGTCTTGCACGTGTAAGGTCCAGGAAAAGATTTCATTGCATAAAATTAAACGACGAATTTTGCTTGAAGGAATTAGTTTTTGTTTTTCTAACAAGTTTTTGGGAGAAATAGTAAAAATTATTAAAGTACACAAAGATGTTTAGGTTTTTCGAACATGATGAGAAACATAATAATTTCATTTCATTGTGTTAATAAAAATCAATTCAGGCTGCAAAGTTTGAAAAATTTGAAAGACATCACATCATTTTGTCAGTAGAACAGAACACCAGAAAAACGGAAAAAGACGCGCAACAGTGCATGTTTAAATTTGTTGCATTACTATTTATTTCCAAAAGAGCCAGTTCAAATCCTATCGAAAGAAAGTGGAACTTTGAAGTTAGACGAACGCGCTCTTAAACGCGTTTTGGAGTGCTCCTGGGATAAACCGACTGCAATTATATCAATTTGTGGCGACAAGAGAAAGGGAAAGTCGTTTCTCATTAACTTGCTGCTCCGAGATTTGACCGAGGTGATACATATAGATTTGTTTGCAATTTTGCTTAATTACCAACCTAAATAATGTAAACTATTTTTATTTAGGCAGCTAATAAAATGTTAATTCTCAAAGATTCGAATGAAAAAATATTTAAGTTTAAACGCGCGCTTTTTATCTTGTCAGTAGGATTCGAAAATAAAACTTATCGCGTTTACCGGCCTAAAGCAACAAAGTACAGCATGTTTACTGAAGACATCACTTTTCTTTGCAGAATCTCCAAGATAAAATCGAAGGGAAGTTACTGGGCAAATGGCTCGAACCTGCATTCGAATGGCGTGGTGGACCTGACCGAAACACAGAGGGAATTTGGATTACAAGCAAACCGATCAACCTACCTACAAGAGATGGATCTGTAAGATGGAACTTTTAAACACTCTCGTTCACCCTAGTTCCTAAAGTTTTAATAGGTTTTTAGTGTAGCGTGTATGGTTTCATTTAGGTAAGGCCTATAAGCTAGTGCATTTTAATGTTGACACTTGAAGGACAACGGTTTTAAGATGAGGATAACACCCATTAACTGTGGATATTTCAACTGCCGACGCTACACAATGTTAAAGTTCGTTCCTTTTACGTCAACAGATTGCACTTTATATAATGGATACGCAAGGAATGTTCGACAACAAAACAACCAAACAAGAATGCGCACAGATATTCACCCTTTCCACTCTCATGAGCTCGGTTTTAGTGTTCAACCTCCTAAGACAACTTCAGTCCAACGACATTGAGCAATTAGCAGTAAGTACCATGGCCATGTGAAGGCATGGTTTAGGAACGATACTATTATGTTTTTCTTGTACAGTTTTGGACAAAAAGCGCAGATTGGGTTGGAAATGATCAGTCTACGCCGGTTCTTCAGGTAAACAAAACACTACTTTTGTTTGCTAAAATTATTATAATCCAAACAAAAAGCTCAAAATGTATGACATCACAGACCAGGTGATGGCCGACGGTCCGACGAGATAAATATAACAAGATACTTGTGGGGTCTTCTTGATATCGTGTTTTAATCAACACTGATAAGCATTGAAAAATCTGTTAATCACATTATGCTGCAAATTATCCGCCACAATAAATTTTTTTTTAAAAAGGCGTTTGAAAAAATATTTAGCAAAAGCAGCTCTGATTGAAAAAACACAAGCCAGTACAATTGAACAAAAAGTAACGTTTTGCAACACAAGCAGTTGATTAGGTTTCCATGGCCTTCCGTTTATCGCTTAGTGAGTTACCATCACGTAACTAAGGGAACCTACCCATAAACAACTTTAATGGGAGATCCTATTACACCCTCCTGTAGTTTCATTTGCTCTTGCGATTGACAGCTGTGTTGTCGAAACACTGATTTGTATCAATCTATTGGATTAGCTTGTGGTGTAAGAGCAAGCATTCTTTACATCCCGACTAACTGATAATTATAATTTAGTATATAATTCTTCGGGATAAGGGAATATATGTTTGCGATCAGCAATGAAACAATTTTGCCCTCATTTGCAGAACCTGGTGCTTTTGATACGGGATTTTCCCCATGCGCATCTGGGTTATGGAACAACAGGGGGTAAAAAATATTTAGACTCACAAATTAGCGAGGCACTAGAAAACAAAGAGGTAACGGGCAATCTAAACGACCTGCGAAAGATTTTCCAAACTGTTTCGGCATTTGCAATGCCTTCTCCCGGAAGCAAAATTGAAAAAAGGGATGAGTCAGTCAAGCAGATTAAAATGAAAGGTGAGACGTTTTATGTAAAATAATTAATCAAAAACAAAAATTCTTTAGCTTGTATGGAAACCGCGTGCATGCATTTTTGATTAATTTGTTTTATCACAGCAATCGACGGAAAGTTTCTCAAACTTTCCAAAGAGCTTTTTAAACAAATGAGGAATGATGTCCTACCGCTGCAACTGAACCAAATTCCCATGACCGGACAAACATTTTACGAATACATCGTAAAATGTGGTAGTCACATTCTGTCGGGAAAAATGCCACACTCAAAAGATTTGTCAGACGTAAGCGAATTAACAATTTGTAATATACAACCATGAGTCATTTATTGGTATTTGTTTTAAGCTTGTCGCCGACCACTGGCTCAAGGACCTAGTAAAAAAGCTTGTCACAGAATACAACACTAAAATGGAGCAGGTAAATGCTGATTATGCAAATGCCCCGTGTGTCATCAAGTTTTTAAACATCATGCAAAATGTAGGCGCACTGGCTTCAAATATGGTGCATTTGTGACCTTTTTTGATGAAACTGAGCGCCAGCAAAATGTCAGCAACCGATCACATATTTGTGATTGTAAACAGATTCTGGTCGTATTTCATGGCGGGTATGACGAGTTCAAGGAAATGCACGACAAAGAGAAAGCAGCGGTCATCAAATTGTTCGAGGGAAAAAAGAAGTTCGGCAGAGGGGCTGTTATCGAGGATGCGCGAAATCTAATGACGAAGGAAATTGAGGAGCATTTTGCGACTCTTTCGAGGAATGCCAAAGAGTTGTC
>QXVZ01016166.1:0-17924 GCA_008931825.1 Phallusia fumigata | reverse complement strand
CGAAATATTTAGTTGCGTGGGTATTTAGTGGCCTGTGTCAAGAAATATGAGGAAAGTACGGCTATTATTGCACCTGTAGACAATCTTACTCGGTATACCTTTGGCCAGTGCGGTCAGAAACGAAGTTTTTGTTTGCATCGGCGTTCTGGATTGGCGGCGAAGCTAGCGTTTGTGTAATTGCCTGATGAGCATTGTCATAGTCACAAAAACGGCACAAAATTTGAACTAATGACCCGACATTTAAAATCATAAGGTTTACAAACATGTACCTACAGCTTATCTAAGTGACACTTCCGGGCGCGAACTTCCGTTTGTGGTGACCGCGTGCGCGAGTTTTTGTCACAGAAGACCGTGGCGTTACAATATTTGAACTTTTTGCCCCGCACAAATTGCCTCAGCCGCAGATGAACCTTGGTTACGTAATCACTGGTTCGTTATAAAGGTCTTGCGTATATTGTTCGTCAACTTTCGTTGACTTGTGACGCTCGAAGTGACACTTTGGAGCAAGCGCATAGTTCCGGTAACTGCCGATAGCGGAGCATGTGTTTGTGTAAAAGTATAAGGTTGTTACCAAATTCGGAGAAATATGAAATCAAATGGAAATGTCAGCCATTGGTTAATGAAGCGTAGATGGCCACGGTGTTACCAATACGAACTACACGACATTTTTTGAACCCTTTTTAAAAAAAAAAAATGTTTTTTATGAGGATTCCTCACGGACACACTGTTGAGCCAAATATTTAAACTAAGCTGTTTGGAATTGGAAAAGTTAAGTACGAAGCGAAACGTTTTTGGAACAACCAATTAGATTAGGGCCTTTTATTTTTTAGTCTTTAGTGACTGTAAAAACATATTAAACCCTTAAGAATTGGTGACTACCCCACCCTTATAGCTCCTAGCCCTTTTGCAATTAATCACAAAAACCAAACATCCGAATAGGGGGATGTTTATGAGGTCTTGTGCGCGGAGCAAGTCATTCAAACTTGCGCCCAGACGTTCTAGATCTATTGTTAGGCGTTACGAATACCTTGATTGTTCGTGCATTATGAAACCGCTATAAAAACCCGATTCTTGGAAGGGTTTTGTGAAAGAACCAAGAACGGTACATGATATACACGATGCCGTATCATGTTTTGACTTCTTGTCCTCCAAGCTAGTTGCTTCGCCCAAAGGGAACTATGTGTTGCAAAATTATGCGGAAAACAAATTTTGGAATAGATGTAAAACGCGTTCATTAGGTATGAACAAAATACTTTCGAAATCAAAACTATTGGACGCACGTTTAACTTTATGTGGGGTTTATGTGTGTGTAGAAAGGTGATAAAAGACCTTGTCAAGGCAGTGAAAATACAAATTGGATTAATTCCGGCATTTGCACTCCGTTTACAAACAGTAAAACTGCCGTTGCTAGTTGTTTGAACTGTGCATATAAGTACATGAGTTGAGTCGAGTTGAATACATACATTCACACAACCGAGTAGTAAGTAGACAAGTTGTAGTTCTATTATTTGATCGTTTCTTCGTGTTTAAATCAGGTAAACAGAATGCATCTTCAGCATTAAAAAATACCCCAGCCGAACAAAGCGAACAATTTAGACAAAGGGTACCCAAGTCAACACTATAACATTCCCAAATACAACATAAATTATTTGGACACGTGGTGTTGAAACGCAAAGGGAAGAAAGACATTCTACTCGTTTATGTTCATTAATCGTCGCAACAGCGTCTAATTAACGACGGGGCGATGGTATGATAGCACAGAAAGAGAGAGAAAAGGAGAGAAAGAGCAGCCCAGAGCGCTCTCTCGATCTTTCGAGCCGCACCCAACGATGCATCTGACTCTGTCTGAGATGGAGTGAAAAAATGGCGGTAGCCCATAAGTTTGCGCCGAATCTGCGTAGTCGTCACATTGTCAGTGTTCGCCAAGGTGAGAACACGGCTCGACGATTAGGGTTTGTTATGCGATTGTTTGCAAGCATAAAAAAACTAATAGGAAGATTAGTGCGACTAAGATTGTTCGGCGAAATCATGTTTGGCTGACGGTTTGTTTAGTTAATAGTTAACAACTGCAGGGTGAATGCATTTTTTTAAAAGCAGAGTGTAACGTTTGTGGACAAAGTTTGCTTTAGGAGCCATATAAGGTGACTGTGGCGCTTTTGGAAGTGTTCAGTTGACGGATGTAGATGTTTTAATGTCCGCGGTATATTTTTCGAGTGCAATTCAATCGCATTTTGACAAACAGGTTCCACGTTGGTGTGGTACGTAATGGTTTTACATAATTACGTATTTTTATGAAACTTGTATAACAGCGTATTTGGAAATGAAATTTAAAGCTATAAGTAACACGTTGTGTATGAAACTATATGTATTCAAAGCGATAAAAAAGATCGAATCGCGAATAGAACATGTAGAAAAATGTTCTTTTTAGCATTGCCGCAAAATTTTTTGTTTTCGCAGTTTTGCATCAAATCAGTTTTTGTTTTTATTTCATGGCCCATAGTTCTTGCGGGTCAAATATGTCTGTTCCTGTTAATACTTTTGTGCGGCTCGAGGGAAGAATGTAGGAAGCGGGGTTTAGGGGCGCAGGCAAGACTTCACTTGTTTACATCAAGTTTGTTGTGTTGTTGTGCGGAAGTCGTGTTCGCTCACTTTTTAATTGCGGTTGTTGGAACAAAGCTGTTATCGCGATAACGCGAAAAACGCGACGGACGAACACTCTGTCAGGTTTTG
Organism: Phallusia fumigata; assembly: GCA_008931825.1. Taxonomy (NCBI): domain Eukaryota; kingdom Metazoa; phylum Chordata; class Ascidiacea; order Phlebobranchia; family Ascidiidae; genus Phallusia; species Phallusia fumigata. The sequence goes on along the minus strand of QXVZ01016166.1, from coordinate 15,194 downwards.
TTAAAAACGAATTGAAGAATCCTTACTAAAAATATTTAAATTTCGCTTTTCTAATCATAATATTATGGTTTTAGGTAAAAGTTTATTTTCAAACAATAAAAATCGCTGCACCAGCGTTTACAACTTAAAACATTGAACTCGCGATGCTGACGTCAAGTCGACGTCATCACACATCCTCCTACCACTCTGCGATGGCGGGTGACAACGAAAGTTCTTCCATGATGCTGATGCCACCCAGGGCAGAAGTCGGCGATCGCCGCGGGAAATTGGAACAGCAAAACCCCGCCGATATGACCCCGAGCCCTCGAAGCTCGGTCGACTGGCCAAGCAACGAGGTGCTCGATCTTTCGCCTTGCTCTGCTAAAGACAGTAACGACCAACGTGATTCCTCTCCTGCACCCGGCGACGAAAGCTTTAAAAAACGTAATCAAGATGACGTCACAAGTGATGGCGGTCGCGATTCTGACGTTTTTGATGACGATTCCGACTCGTGCTCGCCCCCTTGTGGCGTTTCGGTCGCGCAGGCCAAGCGGGCACGCGTGGAAAACATTGTCACAAATATTCGAGACAGACCAGGCAAACCGCGGTCCACCAGCGATGATGACGTCATAAGCGACGACAGAGTGTCGTCACCAGTCGGTGGGGAGACCCGCAAGAGGAAGATCGAAGAGAAGTTGAGAGAATGGCAAGAGAAGATATCTCAAGAGGGTAAGTTGCATTTTTTTGACATAAAATTTTAAAGTATTTGAATCCGCAACCGTGTCAACATGAGTTTCACTGTCAAAGCGGCGTGTTTGCCAACCAAAAAAGGTTTAATATTTTTCGTATTTCTACAGGCGTCTCATCTCCAAGCGAATTTATACAGCAAGCGCTAAATCTGGTCGCATCCAGTTCGGACGCGTCCAACACAAACTTCATTGAAAATCTCCAACAGCGCAACAGAAGCCCTGATACAACAACATGGTCGCCCACGGTCAAGAGACCCCGTGTCGATGGGGGTTTTGATGGCACAAAAACCCACAAAGGGGGCTACAGGGGTGCAATAAACGTATCCATACCCGACGGCAGGGGTGCGTGGGCAGGGGGGTCGGACACGGCCGCCTATGACGTCATTTTGGAAACTTTGAAGCGCGAGCTATCATTTGTCTTCGACAAGGTAACCGAGCGACTGGCTCGTCGGGTTTGCGAAGAGCTGGAAGGTCAGACTGGTACTTCCCCCGTTCCACAAACGGCCCCAGGAACCAGCGACGAGGTGTTCCTGGGCGGCACCGGGACACCGGTGAAGCGAGGCGATAAGAGGATGAGCGGAGAGTACGATGTCGGGAAAGACACGGATCGTGAGTCCAGCTTCGTGGTTGAAGGTAAAGAGTTTATTTTTGCTTTGGAAAAATTGACTTTACGGGTTTAGCATTGTAGAAATGTAGAAGGTTATCGTTCAGTATGTTGAAAATATTCAAACACAGCCATGTACAACGGTTCTGCTGTTCAAAATACCCACAACGGCTTAACACTATTCCATATTCGGTCTTTACACACAATAGAAACAACAACTTACTAACAGCTCAGAGAAAACTGATTTCATGTGGCCTTCTCGCCTTTGCTTCACGCGGTTTCATGCTGATTTATCCGAATTACCGTGGCAAACAAGCACTGGTTTAATATTCAACCAAGGTTACTTCTTTCACTTCGTTGAGTCAAAAGCTCAGTACGACCGTTTTTGACGTCAATGCTTTTCGGCGTCGCTTTACGCCGTCGATTGAGAAGCAGAATGTCTGCGCCGCTAATTGTTAATCATTTCTTACATCGAACTTTTAAACATCCATTTTTGTATTTACAGATGGCATCGAACACTTGCGAACGTCAAGTCAGTCACAGATGTGCTTTGGCAACGTCGAGGTACGCCGAGAAAAGTCTGCGGGAAAGGCGGGCGAGATTCGCCGCGGGGACGTGTCGGATTTCACCACTCTCGGGCGAAAGGAAGACTTGCGTGTCCGCGACTCGTTGGCGCAACATGTTAAAACTGAGGAAAGTTTTGAAAGGAAAACGACATCAGAACCACTAAGGTGTGTAGAAGTCATTTATTTCCTGATTAATTCAACCTTATGAACAAAGGTGTAAGTATTTTTTATTCTAGGCCTCGCAGTCTCATGTCGCAAACCGGAGAGCAGACGCAAGCTTTGTCTTTAGTGACACGAAGAACACCAACAAATTCTGATAGGAGCCCAAGGGAAGATTCCTCCTCGACGAGAGCTTTTGTTTCGCTTGACTCGGTCAACCGGGGAAGCAGATCAAATGATGAGGATCCGAGACGACATCCGGAATCACCAAGGTCATCCGGGGACGCAAAACGTGATTTCATCCCGGTATCTTACAGGAGGGAAGAACCGAGAAGCGTTGCTGACATCCGCAACATCCCGAGTCTCGAGAAAGTCTCTTTTGCGCCTGCATCCAGGAAGAGCGTATTCTCATCCTTTTTTCCAGCTCGCACTCCATCTTTGATCCCAATCCAGGAGTCCTCTTCCCTGCAAGCTGCTCCTGGATGGAACCTCCCCACTGTTTCCGGGGCTTTTCGACAACCCACAAGACAACACAACGGATCTTCTCCGAGCGGAGGTCATCACTTCTCCTCCATGCACCTCGATGCCCAGCAAAAACTCATCTCCAACCTCTCATCCCCAGATCAGGGACACATGAAGACGCCAGCTCTCTCCTCTCCCTATTTTCCCGGCAAATCGTCTCTCTACTCCCCTCTTCAATCCTCGCCTCTTTCTTCCTATCCTTTTCCATCGGGTCAGATTCCGTTCCCTCTCATCCCGGCGTTTCACCAGGGGGCGCTGGCGAGTGCTCTTGCATCACGTGACTACGGGAGACTTCGGGAAGGGCTCGACCACGCCAGTTTGCGTCATCTCTCTTCCAGGACAAGCACACGAGAGAGCGGCAAGACCAGAGGTAAGTTTGAAATAAATTGTCCTGGCTTTCAACATTCAAACAACGCGTGATACAGCAACGTAACATTTTTCATTGCACGATTTGATATTCCATTTTATCATAAATATGAAGGCCCAACAAGTTGTTAAAGGTCACATGCTTTGTTATCCAAACGGTATTCATAAATTAATGTACGGTTTGGGTTTAGAGAACTGTGTATCATGGCATCTGTGCAATTTAATATTAAACGGTTACTAAACAAGTTGGACAAGATAAATTCTTGTTTTTCTGAAGTACTTTGTAAACGCTTTATACTGTGCCCACGCGCTCAATTGAACTGTAATCAGAAAAAGGTGATAAAATTAGAATGCTGTACCATACATTTAATGACGTACAGATGAACTAGCAAATTATTGGTATGATCATTAAAAGAGAGCAACACGTTTGCAAAGCGCGTACATGATCATTACAACAAATGGCATTAGTTTCAGGTTTAATGAATCACCACCTGGACATGAAATGCGATGCGACAGATTTCGGAGGCAACTCTACAGACGTCAGTCCCTATTCGGCTGCATCGATATCCTTTAACATTTTAAATTTATCAAACATTACTGATGTAGGTTTAAATTATTAAGTTGACATAAGGTGATCTGTAACAATTTTCTGCACATCAAGAGGTATAAATGTTTTACTACATTTTTGCCCTCTTAAACCTTTAAAACTTTGTAGCATGTAAATTTATAAACGGCCGTTTGTGATTTGGCAGTTTATCTCTTGGATGGTTTAGTTTTTGACGCCAAACGGAATTGTGACCGTATTAATTTACTTAGCCGCGCCGCTAAGGTGCGTGCGAATCTCACTAAAGCAATCCAATTTCGTTCGACTTCGATTGTTGCGCAATCGATCGCGATTCTGTCTTGGAGAAGCCGCGACGCGATTCCGTGGCGAAATGAATTGCTTCGCGTGCATCGATCGCGGCGCGCGAAGAATTGAAACGTTTCCATTCGCGTCTTATCGGGATGTTCGGCGGCAAGAATCGATTCAAAGCCCAAAGTTCGTCCGTGCCATCTTAACCTTGTCAATATCACTTAACCACAAAGTGAATTAAAGAAGACGTGTTAATGGATTGCTGTTGTCGGTTGCGCCATCAAGTGGTATATTTAAACGCCTATATTGCAATAGTTTGGTGGGTTTAATTGCGTCAATTTATATCCTACAAAAAAACTTGTTTTTCGCCAGGTTAAATATTCAAAAAATCTATTAAATATTTTGAAGTTTTCTACGATAATTAGGCTGGTTAACTATCCCAATATATTGCGCCCCATAAATTATAAATTTTAGAAAACAAATAATTGAAACGGACGCCGCATATTAATCATATTTCCAAACTGCACATTTACTAAGGGCCTAAAATCGGAAACGATTTGAAGTTTCTTTGTTCTGTTACGAAAACCGGAAAGATTAACGCGGCCCGCAAAGGAAACTTCACAAGCAAAACGATTTAAATTCGTCAAAACAAACCGCATCAAATTAAACTTTTCCACCGACAAATCACCTCATTAGTCACAAACACAGGTATTTGTTCATCGCCTGTTGTTTGACTTTTCACAGATAATTCGCAATCGCGCGCGGCTCCCTTTCCTTCACAAATAATTATGACGTCACAATCACCTCTATGCACTCGTCTTTCCGTTTTTATCAGCTGGGGTTAACATTATAACGCGACATCAATTAGTAATTAACTCGCTAATCCGTTGCACAACAGCACGGCTACGTCACGCGTCATTATCGCCGAGCGTTGCGTCATCACGTGCGTGACGTCATAATCCGGCGACGGAAGTGCTTCGGATGTTCTGGGCCCATTATCGGTTTGACCGGTCAATTAGGTGTGACAAAGGTGTTGCGTTTTACAAACAACAGACGCTTAAAAGTGTAAATTAATGATAGAACGACATCTGTCATCAGGATCTGTTTTCGAGGGCTACAGACTCGACCCTTAATTAAATCTGCGCGGCCGTGCTCCGGTGAAATAATACATAAGCGATTAAATGTCAGGATTTGTTGCAAGCGTATGTTGTGTGACCAAAGCGATAAAGCAATTTTATACCTTAGGTATGAATAAATAATCAAACCTGGATGGGAGATTAGGATACAAAAAATGATGTGAATGCATGATGAGTTTATATGGCAATTGAAAGCAAAAACTCGTAAACACTTTTTTGCAATTAAAGCGCTATATTAATCTGTTTTTATTTCTCTCATGCCAAAATATCCAGGAATTTTGAAAAAAACGTTGCACCTTCGCCAAAAGAAAGGGAAGCATTAAAAATTTTTTAAACGTCTATAACATCATTTGCATCTTATATATATAACTTTAGTTTAAAGGCTAAACGTTGCATCAAGCCTAAAGCGTTTGCGTAAGACAATAGTGATTACAAAACCAACCGCTAAAAAATACTCTGTGACGTCGCAAAATATTTCTACAGCTCTGTTAGCAACACAGGTTTACTCACAAAACCTTTTTATTTTCGCCGATAAAAAGCGGAGTTTCGCGCGAGCCAATGACAAAGGATTTCGAACAATGGGGGTAAAAAGTTGCAAGTGATTTCACTGCGGTGAGGCGACGGTTTAGCGCGAAAGTGAAAAGTTTACGAATTGTCGAGTGCTGGTTTCTTTACATGCAGCGCCGATTGTAATATTCGCAATGATTCACTTCCGCCGTCCCCCCTAAACCACCACCCAGAAACATGACGAGTGGGCAAAACAATGCATTGTGACGTCATTATGGTGCGCTTTAGAGAAACTAGAAAGTTTAATTCAATGGGTGTTCCCTGAGTCACCGTAAGAGTTTTTGTTTTGTCTGCAAGCCGCGGGTTTGTTTTGCAAAAAAGAGAACTTAGTTTGTTTGAGTGATGGTATCTTCAATGCATTTAGTTTTCGCATTTAATCCGGGGGGCGAATTAGACAAAGAGCGAAGTTTTGTCTAAAACTGCGACCGAAGAGTGAATCTGTTTTGACAATTAAAGCACCACTTTTTTTGCTTAATGGAAAATAGAAAAAAAGTAGCTTTTTATTGTCACGGAGCAAAATATATGAATTTAAAAACAATCTTCCTTCTCAAATTTCTTGTGATTTTACTGCGTCCAATGCATGAACGATGGCGTCCACAACAGTGCGTATAATCAATAAAGTCCGTTTAGTTGCAACCTCTTCCTATTCCAGAAATTGGCGCGAGCAAGCGGTCATTCGCGATTGACACATCTCCAGCAATTACGCCACACGCCATGTCAAGTGATAAACGAAAGTTGGAGAGTTTCGCGTAAAAAACACGAAATCTGAATCCCAAATCGAATAAACCTCGCAAGTCCCACGANCCGTGCTCCGGTGAAATAATACATAAGCGATTGAATATCAGGATTTGCTGCAAGCATATGTTGTGTGACCAAAGCGAGAAAGCAATTTTATACCTTGGGTATGAATAAATAATCAAACCTGGATGGGAGATTAAGAGACAAAAAATAATGTGAATGCATGATGAGTTTATATGGCAATTGAAAGCAAAAACTCGTAACATTTATAGGCAATAAAGCGCTTCTTTGCAATTAAAAGCGCTATATTAATCTGTTTTTATTTCTCTAATTCCAAAATAACAAAGAATTTTGAAAAAAAACGTTGCACATTCGCCAAAAGAAAGGGATGCATTAAAAAAATTATATACGTCTATAACATCGTTTACATCATATAGTTTAAAGGCTAAACGTTGCATCAAGCTGAAAGCTTTTCTGTAAAACAATAGTGATTGCAAAATCAACCGCTAAAACATATTTTGTGACGTCGCAAAATATTTCTGCAGCTCTGTTAGCAAAACAGGTTTACTCACAAAACCTTTTTATTTTCGCCGATAAAAAGCGGAGTTATGGGTAGTTTCGCGCGAGCCAATGACAAAGGATTTCGAACAATGGGGGTAAAAGTTGCAAGTGATTTCACTGTGGTGAGGCGACGGTTTAGCGCGAAAGTGAAAAGTTTACGAATTGTCGAGTGCTGGTTTCTTTACATGCAGCGCCGATTGTAATTTTCGCAATGATTCACTTCTGCCGTCCCCCCTAAACCACCCCCCCCAGAAACATGACGAGTGGGCAAAACAATGCATTGTGACGTCACTATGGTGCGCTTTAGAGAAACTAGAAAGTTTAATTCAATGGGTGTTCCGTGAGTCACCGTAAGAGTTTTTGTTTTGTCTGCAAGCCGCGGGTTTTGTTTTGCAAAAAAGAGAACTTAGTTTGTTTGATTGATGGTATCTTCAAAGCATTTAGTTTTCGCATTTAATTCGGGGGGCGAATCAGGCAAAGAGCGAAGTTTTGTTTAAAACTGCGACCGAAGAGTGAATCTGTTTGACAATTGAAGCACCACTTTTTTTGCTTAATGGAAAATAGAAAAAAATTATCTTTCTATTGTCACGGAGCAAAATATATGAATTTAAAAACAATCTTCCTTCTCAAATTTCGTATGATTTTACTGCGTCCAATGCATGAACGATAGCGTCCACAACAGTGCGTATAATCAATAAAGTCCGTTTAGTCGCAACCTCTTCCTATTCCAGAAATTGGCGCGAGCAAGCGGTCATTCGCGATTGACACATCTCCAGCAATTTCGCCACACGCCATGTCAAGTGATAAACGAAAGTTGGCGAGTTTCGCGTAAAAAACTCGAAATCTGAATCCCAAATCGAATAAACCTCGCAGGTCCCACGAGCTTAAACGCGCAACGTCGTCGCTGTAAGCCGAAATTCTTCAGCTTAACGGAAGTCGAGCACCAATACAGCACCCCCTCGTTTTCTGAGAACGTCACAAGCGCCATTGTGATGTAATAATCAGTGCTTTCACCCTGTCGATGTTCCTCTGGTGTTAAGGTGAAACGAGAGGCCGTTAGCTATCACTGTTTCCTCTCTCGCCATCTCCGTTTGTTTTTCGTCGACGCCAGCGAAATTTTTTGCATTGATTTTCGCTGCACCAACTACTTTTTAAGCAGTTTGGTTTGTTTTTCTTCATAATCAAGATTAAAGCTATGTGAAATTCAACACGTGTTTTTTGCATCTTTTCATTAAAAAAATTGAATAGTTTAATTTAAACAGAAAACAGGTTTCATATTGTACCCTAAAACGATAGAACATTTTTGAGATTACCCCGTGGAAATTTGTTATTTTGTGGTTCCATTACGTTTCTCCTTAATTCACTTCTCCACATTCAAGAAGGCCTCACGCCTCAACACTTGAAGAAAGCAAAGTTGATGTTTTTCTACACCCGCTATCCAAGTGCAAACACGCTCAAAACTTTCTTTAGCGACGTGAAGGTAAATCAGGTTTTTCCATTTGGTGTTTTCTGTTTGCTATCATTTCAGGTGAAAATTTCCATTTATTTTTAATTTCAAGTCGTATTTTGAAAATTCCTGGTTCAGTATTTGTTAACAATATGGACTTTTGTCACAATATACCTTTTTTGACGTCACAGTTCACGCGGGCCACCACCTCCCAGCTGATCAAGTGGTTCAGCAACTTTCGTGAGTTCTACTACATACAAGTGGAGAAATTCGCGCGACAAGCGCTCACCGACGGAATCACCGAAGCGAATCAACTGCAGGTGTCACGTGACAGCGAGGTGTTTCGTGTCCTCAATCTGCATTACAACAAAAGCAACGACTTTAGGGTAGGTGGATTGATCAATTTGGGCTGTTTTCAAAGCATAGCAAGTTACTGAACACTTTAACCCTAACGCAGGGGTTCTTAACCGGCACTCGTACCCCTAGGGGTTAAGGGATCTGTTTCTAGGGGTTACGAGGATGGTTTGATAGTTGAACATTAAAAAAATAATGACTTTCCCGAAAATACAGAAGGGGTTTGCGGACTGGTTGGTGATTTCAAAGGGGAACCAACTAGGAAAGTGGTGAAGTATCACTGCCTTACGCATCAAAACCAAAACCGCAAAACCTTGGTATTAGGATCGACCTGTAGCATATTTGCTGTGTTTCAAAATCATGTGTAAATGTTCCTTCCGCTGCGACCTAAACAAGATGCAAAATGGCACTATTCCAAAACTAAACAACTTCATCATCATAATATTGCAGGCGAAAATTGAGGCATGATTTTTATTCCATTTTGGTTCTATGACCCACGAAGCCGCAGTACCGCACATAACGAGAAGCTCATTGAGTTTAATCGGTTTGGTCACTCCAAGATGGCGTTAAGCATTGCAACGCGCTGTTCCGCCATTTTGGTGTCTTAGAAAGTAAACTCCTGCATTTCCAAAGCCTTGCTGTCTAACGATAGTCCCTTCAAGCTATTAATATTACCAATAGATCGAAAACGTTTATGCATCTAAAAAGTCTACATACGCACGCTAAAATCTCGATTTTGTAAAATTGTTTTTTGTGACCCATCCCAATTCAACGTTTCGGACACTCACTAAGTTTTCTTTTATAAGTGGCGTCATAGTTTACCTTGTGACGTCACTGTCATCATACGCGCCGGATAAGTTTAATCGGTTCCTATCGCGGTGATGGGTTGTGGAAGCATTGCGCGACATGTAAACAACACGGGGCAAAGTCAACGAATTGGCGGAAGGTCGTGACGCGAATTCCGGCCGTCGATCGGATTTTGTCCGGGCAGCAAGACCTGGACGTCCACCCGGTGATAAAATGCATCACAGGCTCACCGACGGTGTGCGGGCATGTAAGACCAGGTCCTTCGTTGGACCATGTAAAGGAGGGCCTTGTGTAACATAACGGCATAGCCAGCCCAAAAATTTGAAAAGGTGCGAATATTTCCAGTGGTCCCACATCAATGTGCCACTTAGAGATTTGTGGGGGGATGGCCTTTTTCTCGCTCCCCTTGGATACGCCCATGGTGTACTATTGGTCCAATAGTATCCAAAAGTACTTTATCATCAGAATGCAAACAAACGTTAAAACAGCAAAACAAAAAATGCAGATCCTTGTTTATCTTCAAAGAGTGTCAACTGCTTTAGCCAATTGCGAGTTGCGCCATCAACACGACCAGTCATAATACATGTGCAAAAGAAAAAAAGTTAAATCACATTTTGTAATATAGTCAAAAACAATTTGAATTTTGTTGGGAAATTGCTGTCAAAAGCTTGCCGACAATGTGATGTTTAAAACAGTCATAACACCACAGCCATTGTTGCGCCACAAGTCTTTTCCTTTCGTACAACAACAAAAATCTTAGTGGCTTGGAAGCGTGACCTGCCTACGCACAAGGGACGCGCGAAAGACACAATTACGTTAGACCTATTACGTCACGCAGAGCTTTGTTTTCGGAAGTGTCAGCAATTGTGCAGTCACAAGGGCAAGCTAAAAGTCCGTGCGCTACGTTACATTTGTGCTGCAGGTAATCTAAATTTACCTGTCGTTTGGTGATTTTAAGCAGAAACGGGTGGTTGTTGAAAGGTTGATAATGTTAGTTGACTAATTGCCTACGTGTAATGATATGTTTAATTGATGTGTTACTCATTAATTGCAAGTAATACGTTGCGTGCTGCGATGATGTATAGTATATTGTTATTGGTGTTTTTTGTTTGGAACATTGTCGGGTATGAAATTAGTTAGAGGTTAAATTAATCGGTTTCGAAACGACACCTGAGTCACTGTTACGAAACCACATAAACTTAACGTCACGTTGTTTTATGTGCAATTAAATACGTTCCAATACTGAAAGACACTATTTATGAGGAAGACTGAGTGAATAAAATCTTCTTTAGGCTGTGTTGCTTGCGACGGGTGTACAAACTTTCATTTTATAGGTTTTTTATTAATTTCAGGTGTCCCTTATAACGGCAAAAACTTTGCTCGAAAATNTGCGCCACAAGTCTTTTCCTTTCGTACAACAACAAAAATCTTAGTGGCTTGGAAGCGTGACCTGCCTACGCACAAGGGACGCGCGAAAGACATAACTACGTTAGACCTATTACGTCACACAGAGCTTTGTTTTCGGAAGTGTCAGCAATTGTGCCGTCACAAGGGCAAGCTAAAAGTCTGTGTGCTACGTTACATTTGTGCTGTAGGTAATCTAAATTTACCGGTCGTTTGGTGATTTTAAGCAGAAACAGGTGGTTGTTGAAAGGTTGCTAATGTTGGATGACTAATTGGCTACGTTGTAATGATATGTTTAATTGATGTGTTACTCATTAATTGCAAGTAATACGTTGCGTGCTGCGATGATCTATAATATTTTGTTATTGGTGTATTTTGTTTGAAACATTGTCGGGTATGAAATTAGTTAGAGGTTAAATTAATCGGTTTCGAAACGACACCTTAGTCACTGTTACGAAACCACATAAACTTAACGCCACGTTGTTTTGTGTGCAATTAAATACGTTCCAATACTGAAAGAAATTATTGATGAGGAAGACTGAGTGACTAAAATCTTCTTTAGGCTGTGTTGCTTGCGACGGGTGTACAAACTTTCATTTTATAAGTTTTTAATTAATTTCAGGTGTCCCTTATAACGGTAAAAACTTTNGTCACCTGAAAATTAAGTCAGTAGGAAATGAAGTTACTCGTGAAGTCAAGATTGGTGAAACTGTACTCGATTTTCATTTTGTGATTTTTGTGACGCCACCGTGCAATTCAAAAGACCGCTCCTTGGATGAAAACAAGATCATTGAGTTAGTCGATTGGTGGTATCTTGTGTTCGAAGTCGCGTTTGGTGGCAAAGTGCACGCTCAAACGATCGAGCACCCTAACTACTGAGCCTTGCCGTAATTGCCATGCCGTGTTGCAATAATCAGTAATCGCCGCTTGACCTTCCGCATTACCACATCGAACAAGGCCCTTACACACAAGCTAGTGATAGCCTTCAGACGTCCGTGCGACCTTCTGAACACCATTCCCCCTTTACGACCTCGAATTCCTACTTTGAGCGATGGCGGTCCGCTTCCTCCCCACGCCAAATTGCTCGCCTCGCGCTCATCCATCAACCGCACAAGGCGTCGTCGCAAAACGGATCAGCGCAAGCGGATTTCCCGTAATAATTGCCGCGCCCCCTTTGGTTTTGTGGCTCGAGTGTTTTTTGCAAAGCCTCGAACAAAATGGTCGGAGCGAAGAAGAATTAATGTGTAAGTGATGTTGAACATAGTTGTTGGCGGAGCATTTCTTCCGGTTGTAATTAAGCAAAGTCCTGTGGCGTCAGTTTTTGTCTGTGGCGGGCTGGGCATATTCACGTTTTCACAACATTTTTCGGAGTTTAAACGACAAACGGTCCCCAAGGAAAGTACCACGACAAGAATCCTTGGTTTAGGCCAAAGGTGTCCAAATTACAACTCTTCGCAAAGCTTTTGGTAACTGTTAGTCCCTGAGTCATTTAAGTCCACGTTCTACTACCTGTAGCAAATCACCAAAGCAGGACGCGTCTTGCTGAAACATATGCGACCTTCCCGTTAGCAACAGCGAAGGTTCGTAGACATTTCCCCTTCGCTTGTAACTAGCTTCCGGCCCAGCCGACGACCTTCTAGTGAGAAAAGTGAGCGCGTCTACCTAAACAATGTGAGGAACAGATCACACACGTGCCTCGTGCCTCGTAACCATAACATTAAGTAGCGACCGGGAAACAACTTACCTTGTCAAGGCAGCTCGACCCAGCTGTTCTAGAGACAAAGAAAGGAATATGCGTTCGTAAGAATGCCTTGGGTTATAAGGGTAAAAGCTAAGCGTGCGCGTGGTTACGAATAAATAGCCAACAACCAATGCTGAGTGAAAGACATCAAAATACACACGTATTACAGGGTCGCCCCCCAATCTACCTATTTCGGGGTTGAATGCGGTGAAAGAATTCATTTATCGCCTTGTGGGTTTCAAGTTTTGATTTAGGTGTCTTAATTGCTTTGCCAAAGAAAAATTACACGTTGTATGGTATGCGAGCATAACTCGCAAGGAACGACAATGAGAAAAAAAAGCTTGTTTTGGGTTATATTGCGAATAGCTAAACCCTTATCAGGGGGTTAGTACACGCCATTAGTGGTCAAAAAGGAACACCCACGTCTCAAATCAGGAAATACCTCAAATTTCCAAGTAGCAAGAAAAAAACACCAACGAAGTCAAAAAGACGAACTGGTATCACGTAAATTGCTGATTTGCGGTGGAGTGGCGGTCGACAATTTACCAGCTCGCGTTTCACATATTCTTCATACGCGTCCAATAACCTGGAAGTGGCGAAAAATCTATGGGCAAAACGGGGAAGCCTGAATCGTTAAGATAGTTGATGGATCGCTGGTTTCGTATCTTACCGACCCTTCGACCAGAAGTCTCTGTTAGGTGATATTGTGTTCCGACGGCTCCATCGCTTGGTGAAACGACCAATCATTTGCGGCCCTTTACCACCATGCGAGGTCTTTCTCGGAGGTTGTTATACAAGCTGTGTGGCAACGTTTCGCTATCATTAATTGGAAACTTTTTTGCACCATTGATTGCTTTTTTAGGAGTACACAATTTAGTGTTTCAAACAGTCTCGATAAAAAGATACAGGCCAGTACCTGTGTGTAAAACACTTTCCACGTTTCGACAAACGCTGTTGTCATTTTTATGACAAGAAAAATTGCATTTTAGTGGTCGAATTTTATGTCATCTCCATTCAGCTAAAGGGCGCCCACCAAATCGGGAGCAGGGCAATTTATCTGGGATATATTTTTGGGGGAGCACAAGCGCACGAACATTTTCAACATTTTCCTTTCGCCGCGATCGGATTTTCCATCTCACCGAAAAGTCATTTTTGCCGCGGTTGGCATGGCGACGGTCACGCGATCCGGCCTTGTCACGTCACAATGCGGCAGATGACACTTGCGGTCCGTCCCAAAAGGACCAAGTTTTGTGCGCCGGCATTTTAGGGCCCGGTCGAACTGGGCCATTAAACCATGCTATGGTGTCGCGTTTGTAGAATCGATGAGTTGTTTCAATACCTCCTCCCCCTCCCATGACGCTATACCACAAATGCAAGCAGGCAGACTGTGTCCTTGCGAGAATATAATCATTGTCATCGCGAGCATGTCGCCAAGTTTCGCTCACGACCCACAGAAAATAAAATAAATTTTTGAGACGCCATGATGCGAATACCTGGTCTTGCCTATTTATCCCAGTGCTCTCTGTCAATGTAGGCATAAGCCAGCGCCATTTTACTGCGCCAATATGGAAGGTCTTTGCGCAAAAACATTTCATTTTTATTTTACTTTATGACTCTTTGAAACGTAAAGGGTGTCAAATGAGTTAAATTATATGCAATCACCTTCATGTTATAAATATTTTGGTATAAAAGATTGGAATGAAAGGCATAAAAGGTTGCAGGGTAAAATGTTAGCGGGGCCCTGGCCATTTTGGCCATCCATCTCTCGTAAAACATAGTAAGCAACATAACGCGTCTCAACGACGCGGGGTCATTGCCAGCGACGTATCATGGCTAAAGGCAATCGATTTTATCGAGCCAGGCGACCAGGCATTGTGCCTTTCGATTATCAATCCACCCTCTCCCGCACGGTTCGCGCGAGACTTAATGCTTTCGTCGAGGGGGTGTCCCTGTCGCTACGTTGACACTTGAACTTTTTTCCACTAAATTAGCTTCTTCTGGCCTGTAGAGTGAGCTTTAGCCGGGGCCGAGGGAAATGGATCGGGGAATTGACGCAAATTTTTGACGATGTTAAGTGCGGGTGAAAATCCTTTGTTGGTTACGGCGTGGCGAATCGAGTTGCTACGCGTTTTTGTCGTTTGTCAATGCCAAATTTAACCGGCATCGTTATCATTCTCAGACGGCGAAAATGATGATTTAAGGCCCAAAAATTCGAAATAGAAACACAAAGCAGTAGAGGTCCCGACTTTCAGGCGTCCAAATCTATACAATGACTTTTCATTGCGGCGTATTTGTAAAATGCATTAGACGAATAGGTATTCACAACATCTGATTTAACAACCGCCATTACCTTCGCAGGTTCCTGACAAATTTATTGACGTCACATACACGAGTCTGCAAGAATTCTTCCTCGCAATCCAGGGCGGCAAAGATCACGACCCTGCGTGGAAGAAGGTCATCTACAAGGTCATCTGCAAACTTGACCAGGACATTCCGGAGCTCTTTAAGTCGCCGAACGTCCTGGAACATCTCGGCGAGATCTGATCTCCTCTGCCGCATTGGATACAATAATCCCAGCGCACCCTGGCGCTCGGACAATTCCTTGTCACCATCGAACTGAAATGACGTTGCACGACGTCAC